>OX411717.1:33484651-33704309 GCA_948252095.1 Dicycla oo
TTGATGACCGCGGTGACAAGTGTAGGACTTCGTAACACAAAACTGATATTTATGTGATAACCGGCGCGGTGGTTGATGACCGCGGTGACAAGTGTAGGACTTCGTAACACAAAACTGATATTTATGTGATAACCGGCGTGGTGGTTGATGACCGCGGTGACAAGTGTAGGACTTCGTAACACAAAGAGACGCGAGCTGGGCAGGTTGTTGCGTTACTTCATAACTTACTGAGAATTAGTCTCGACGAAGTATCACTAAAAGCAACATTTTTGGGAATAGACCATTCTCTTTTCGACTTTCAAAATTGGCTAAACGAAGTATTCAATGAATTTTAAAGAAAAGTTCGATGCGTATTGATACTGTTTTGTAAGACTTAAAAATCCGTTTCCAAAAAACGTTAATTGAGGTAAAACCCGAATGCAAAATACCTACACAAAAGTCAACCAATCAACTCTTGAAACCAACAATGTGAAATATGATATGGCTATAAAGGGAGTGACTATAAAGGGAGTGACTACCTAGATGACGACTAATAGAAAAGTATGGAATAAAAAGACATGTTACGCCGACTTTAAATAAATTGGGATAAGGGCAGGAGACTGATGACTGATCAGCTGGTTGCATTAGCAGCTTTTCTCAAGCCTTTAGTGTACAACAAGTTTCTATATAAACCCAACCGTTCGGCAAAACTTTTTAGATTCTTGTGGCTAAATAATAACAAGCGCTCGAGTCGAACGATCAGGTTGCAATTGGTCCAAGGATGGGTGACTATCTTTATACCAAGACCCCTCCGTGCCTCAGAAAGCACGTTAAACCGTTGGTCTCGGCTGTTATTCGTGGATCTTTGACAGTCGTTACAGATCATCAGAAGGCCAAAAGTCTAACAACCAGTCTTACGGGGTATCGTATTACCCAGTAACTGGGTTGTGGAGGTCAGATATGCCTATCTGTCACTCCATATAAAATACCCGAGCTGCATCCGGTTAGACTGGAAGCCGACCCCTACATAGTTGGGGAAAGGCTAGACGGATAATGATTTAGAATATTAGATTCAAGTCACGCAAATATTTGTCTGTCATCATTCTCCTGCCCTTGTCCCAATTTATTTGGAGTCGGCGCAACATGTCATTTTCTTCAGGCAGTATAGCCCTCCACGTTCATACTCAACACTTTCCTGACGACATTTTCTTCATTCCTCCGATTTGTCTGTATACCTAAAAAATTATTTGAGCTTGACCACAAAATGAATGCGGTCGACCGCAAACGGTACATTTCATTCATGTCATCTACCATATAAAGGAGCGTTGAAATGAAGTTATCAACTAGCTTGTATTGAAGATAATAACTTTATAATGCTAAGTGGTAATGGCCACTTAGAGACATAAAACGGCGAGTTATTGTAAGTAATGATAGTAAAATACATACTCGACATTAAAATGTTAATAGAGATATAAACTTTAAGATTTGTCTTACTTGAAGCTACGCTAATGATATCCATTATAATATTATGACCAAACGAAATAATCTTTTTATCTTCAAATGTCGCATTATTTCGTTTACCTACTTCGAGTTGGTTGTTGAAGGACATAAGGTATTAAATTACTGCCTAGTTGGTTGTGCATTGGTCATTTAGATTTGTATGCCCTTCAACCAATCAACTTGTATGGACATTAGCTATAGTTATAATGTGTCACTGAAAAAACAGCCGCAAGGCCGAGATCTATAACTTTTCTAAAGCTATGGTTTCCTAGGTGACGGCTGTCATGAAAATGATGGCAGGGGCAAAGATTTAAATCGTTAGATTCACCCTAGCGCGTCAAAAGATAGTCGCATTTCGGTTTTGTTTTGACACGACTGACACACAATGACGCAGTGACTACTCTTGATTGTCATGGAAACGCTTTTTAATAATGTATGAAAACTTTTTCTTGTGACTAAGTACGGTGAGGGCAAATCTAGCGATTTAAATCTTTGGACGGCGGAGTTAGACATAATGTCAAATACTGGGAAAATGACAGATTGTCATGGCGGCCGTTATAATATGACGAAACCGGTTTCATAGGAAATCAAAGCTTTAGCACGTACTTTGGCTAAGCGATTCCCTGTCACTGTCAAACAGCTGTCAAGCTACAAGTGCCAGATAGAGATGCGAACTTTAAGATTGGTAGCTGAGCTCGCTGGCCGAAAAACGCTGTTTAAGCTCTTAATGTCGTTATCGTCATCATCATCAATTTACATAATATTTTTAAGGCCAAAGTGTTAGCCATACGAAAAATATCCTATTTAAGAAATGTTGTCTTACATGAATCCATAGCAATATTTTTTTAATTTCTAACCAAGCCCAACCCCTAACTGTCGTACAAGCTGTACGTAAGAAAAATATGTCTATAATATGTATATAAACGTAAAAAAAACGTCATCCGAGGGTGACCGTGGGCTTACAGTAGCTGTGACACTATGGAGTGCGGTTGACATTCGAGTGCGGAGTGCGGTTATTTTATGTATATAAACAACAGTTGAGGGGATTAATGTCGCCGCAGGAGACGCCCTGGGCATCGGGGATCGATAGACGATTCCCGGCCACCGTAGGCGCGGGCTTGCGGATGGCGAGCAACGGGTAGCTCGCCGTCCGGTAAGGCCCAGTCCCGGGGCGACGGCGCGTTGTGTTCCACGCGCGCCTCAAAGAGATGTCAGCACTAGCTGAAGGGGTCCGCTAGGGCCGATGCCTGCCAGGGTTGCGGGTTGTTCGAAACAGTTACCGTGGCCCTGGCACAGGCAACTGAAGGAACACGGGTGGGTTTTAGTCAGTAGAAGTCTGACACGCCCTCCCGCTCCACCCAGAGCGGGAGAAGTTATTTGATGATTTCCCATCCACAAAAAAGAAAAAGAGGTTAATGGGTTGGGCCTTTATATAGTACCAAGTTACGGTACTAAACGAGAGTAAGGGCCTTAAGCAGTCTGCAAGACATAAGCCTCCGGAATTACAAGTCATTTAGCTGGATCTCCACCCAGCTCGGCTCCACCGGCTCACATCACGAGCCATCCTGCGAAAATCGTCGCTGAACATTTTTTTAATACACCATAATTCACATTGCCACCTATTTTCCTAGCATAAAAACATCTTCACTGTCGCCTGTCTTGCGGTACGCTACAGTCCTTACCACTCTTATGACACTGTCACGTGATATGACCGCAGGAATTCGGTGGCTGACCGCAAAACATATGTTTGTTTTACATTGTCCAAGGTAATAAAGCTTTCATGCAGTTTAGAATCTTCGTAACTTTTTGTTGTTGATGAAACATCATTTTAAATTGTTTTGACTGCCTTCTTGATGTAGTGATCGCAAGCGCTGCTACTGAGCAGGAGGTCCTAGGTTCGATTAGGGCAAAGTTTTTATGTGTTATTATTCTATCAGGAATTTGGACAGGCCAGTTGGCGTGGTTGGTTAAGATACCACCTATCATGCCGCAGGTCGTGGGTTCGATTCCCATCCAGGACAAACATTTGTGTGCATGAACATGTCTGTTTGTTCTGAGTCTGGGTGTAATTATCTATATAAGTATGTATTTACAAAAAAAAGTAGTATATGTAGTATATCAGTTATCTGGTTTCCATAGTACAAGCTCTGCTTAGTTTGGGATCAGATGACCGTGTGTGAATAATGTCCCAGGTTATTATTATTATTATCTCCTTTATTCATTTTTTTTTACATATAAGTTATATTTTTAAATATTAGAATTAAAAAAAAAACATTTAAAAATATAAAAAATAGAAATCCACCGGCATGGGGAACAGGGTCCAAGCTACCGGTGGTTAGGGTCCCAGAGACAGGAACCTCCTCACAATACGCGCCGTATCAAGGAGTACTGCCTTCTGAATCAGGCCCTTCACCCAGCCACCCAACGAGAGCCTCTTGAGATGTTGGTCGAGGCTCTTAGCGATAAGGCCATTGACCGTATATTATTACTATTATTATCTCCTTTATTTATTTTTTAACTTATTTTATTACATTTTTAAATATTTTTATAAAAAAGATTAAAAAAAAAAACATTTAAAAATATAAAAAAATAGTGATCCACCGGTAGCGGGAGCAGGATCCAAGCTACCGGTGGTTAGGGCCCCAGAGACAGGAACCTCCTCACAATACGCGCCGTATCAAGGAGTACTGCCTTCTGAATCAGGCCCTTCAACCAGCCACCCAACGAGAGCCTCTTGAGATGTTGGTCGAGGCTCTTAGCGATAAGGCCATTGACCGTATATTATTACTATTATTATCTCCTTTATTTATTTTTTAACTTATTTTATTACATTTTTAAATATTTTTATAAAAAAGATAAAAAAAAAACATTTAAAAATATAAAAAAATAGTGATCCGCCGGTAGCGGGAGCAGGATCCAAGCTACCGGTGGTTAGGGCCCCAGAGACAGGAACCTCCTCACAATACGCGCCGTATCAAGGAGGAGCCTTCTGAATCAGGCCCTTCACCCAGCCACCCAACGAGAGCCTCTTGAGATGTTGGTCGAGGCTCTTAGCAATAAGGCCATTGACCGTAACGACTATCGGCACAATGATTGCCGAGTCCACATTCCACATAGCGACAACCTCGTGGGTTAAGTCGAGATACTTCAATTGTTTCTCCTTCTCAGCCTTCACGAGGTTCTCGTCATGCGGGATAGTGACATCGATTATCATCGTGCGGTACCCTGATCGATCTATTACCACTATATCAAGCTTATTGGCTACAATAGTCCTGTTAGTGATAATAGATCGATCCCAGTATAACGTGATATGGTCATTCTCGAGAACTAGGTCGGGCATATACCTGTAATAAGGTACCTCAGAGTCCACAAGGCCGTATTTCAGAGCAAGTTGCTGATGGATAATCCTGGCCACTTGGTTATGCCTGTGCAAATACTCGCCGTTAGCCAAACGAGAACACTCAGAGGTAATATGTCTGATAAACTCACCGGGACAATGGCATGCCCGACATATGTCGATCGTCCCGTCTTTCATTATATACTTCCGGTAGTTATTCGTTTGAGTATGCCAAAGGAGTACATCAGGACCGGCATGACCCAACCAACCGTTAAAGGCGCGCACCTTGTTGCCGCCTGACAAAGAACTATTAAGTACCTTTTTCAGGCGACCGAAGAAGCGCTCCTGCAACGATTGTTTCATGTCAGGTCCGTTAATGTCTAACCCCTCTGACATACCCAGGTATTTGTAGGTATCAGTTGCGGAGAGTGATCTCAGGTTTATGGAATCTGAGAGTTGTAGTCCCTCAGATTCCACAATCCCGCCCCGCTTTACATGCATGACTGCACATTTATCTACACCAAATTCCATCCTGATGGAATCACTAAAAGTTTTAGTTACTTTTAGTGACTCCAGCAGTCGCAATTGGTTGATGGCAAACAGTTTCAGATCATCCATATAAAGCAGGTGGGATATTACCTGACCCCCTCTCCGTAAAGGACAGCCCAGCCCTGTACCCTCTAGCAGAGTGCTAAGAGGGTTCAAGGCTAAACAAAACCACAGTGGACTCAGACTGTCGCCCTGGAATATTCCCCGCTTAATCCTAATAGGTTCGTCGCTCCCCTGAATTTGTCGACATCCTGGATAGCGAAGGACCGTTCTCCACTGCCCCATACACGTCGTCAGGAAGGTGCTCAGAGTTGTATCAATTTTGTACAACTCTAACACCCTCAAGAGCCATGTATGGGGCACCGAATCATAGGCCTTCTTATATTAATATTCTATATTATTATTATTATTTCTCAAAGCTATGGTTTCCTAGGTGACGGCTGTCATGAAAATGATGGCAGGGGCAAAGATTTAAATCGTTAGATTCACCCTAGCGCGTCAAAAGATAGTCGCATTTCGGTTTTGTTTTGACACGACTGACACACAATGACGCAGTGACTACTCTTGATTGTCATGGAAACGCTTTTTAATAATGTATGAAAACTTTTTCTTGTGACTAAGTACGGTGAGGGCAAATCTAGCGATTTAAATCTTTGGACGGCGGAGTTAGACATAATGTCAAATACTGGGAAAATGACAGATTGTCATGGCGGCCGTTATAATATGACGAAACCGGTTTCATAGGAAATCAAAGCTTTAGCACGTACTTTGGCTAAGCGATTCCCTGTCACTGTCAAACAGCTGTCAAGCTACAAGTGCCAGATAGAGATGCGAACTTTAAGATTGGTAGCTGAGCTCGCTGGCCGAAAAACGCTGTTTAAGCTCTTAATGTCGTTATCGTCATCATCATCAATTTACATAATATTTTTAAGGCCAAAGTGTTAGCCATACGAAAAATATCCTATTTAAGAAATGTTGTCTTACATGAATCCATAGCAATATTTTTTTAATTTCTAACCAAGCCCAACCCCTAACTGTCGTACAAGCTGTACGTAAGAAAAATATGTCTATAATATGTATATAAACGTAAAAAAAACGTCATCCGAGGGTGACCGTGGGCTTACAGTAGCTGTGACACTATGGAGTGCGGTTGACATTCGAGTGCGGAGTGCGGTTATTTTATGTATATAAACAACAGTTGAGGGGATTAATGTCGCCGCAGGAGACGCCCTGGGCATCGGGGATCGATAGACGATTCCCGGCCACCGTAGGCGCGGGCTTGCGGATGGCGAGCAACGGGTAGCTCGCCGTCCGGTAAGGCCCAGTCCCGGGGCGACGGCGCGTTGTGTTCCACGCGCGCCTCAAAGAGATGTCAGCACTAGCTGAAGGGGTCCGCTAGGGCCGATGCCTGCCAGGGTTGCGGGTTGTTCGAAACAGTTACCGTGGCCCTGGCACAGGCAACTGAAGGAACACGGGTGGGTTTTAGTCAGTAGAAGTCTGACACGCCCTCCCGCTCCACCCAGAGCGGGAGAAGTTATTTGATGATTTCCCATCCACAAAAAAGAAAAAGAGGTTAATGGGTTGGGCCTTTATATAGTACCAAGTTACGGTACTAAACGAGAGTAAGGGCCTTAAGCAGTCTGCAAGACATAAGCCTCCGGAATTACAAGTCATTTAGCTGGATCTCCACCCAGCTCGGCTCCACCGGCTCACATCACGAGCCATCCTGCGAAAATCGTCGCTGAACATTTTTTTAATACACCATAATTCACATTGCCACCTATTTTCCTAGCATAAAAACATCTTCACTGTCGCCTGTCTTGCGGTACGCTACAGTCCTTACCACTCTTATGACACTGTCACGTGATATGACCGCAGGAATTCGGTGGCTGACCGCAAAACATATGTTTGTTTTACATTGTCCAAGGTAATAAAGCTTTCATGCAGTTTAGAATCTTCGTAACTTTTTGTTGTTGATGAAACATCATTTTAAATTGTTTTGACTGCCTTCTTGATGTAGTGATCGCAAGCGCTGCTACTGAGCAGGAGGTCCTAGGTTCGATTAGGGCAAAGTTTTTATGTGTTATTATTCTATCAGGAATTTGGACAGGCCAGTTGGCGTGGTTGGTTAAGATACCACCTATCATGCCGCAGGTCGTGGGTTCGATTCCCATCCAGGACAAACATTTGTGTGCATGAACATGTCTGTTTGTTCTGAGTCTGGGTGTAATTATCTATATAAGTATGTATTTACAAAAAAAAGTAGTATATGTAGTATATCAGTTATCTGGTTTCCATAGTACAAGCTCTGCTTAGTTTGGGATCAGATGACCGTGTGTGAATAATGTCCCAGGTTATTATTATTATTATCTCCTTTATTCATTTTTTTTTTACATATAAGTTATATTTTTAAATATTAGAATTAAAAAAAAAACATTTAAAAATATAAAAAATAGAAATCCACCGGCATGGGGAACAGGGTCCAAGCTACCGGTGGTTAGGGTCCCAGAGACAGGAACCTCCTCACAATACGCGCCGTATCAAGGAGTACTGCCTTCTGAATCAGGCCCTTCACCCAGCCACCCAACGAGAGCCTCTTGAGATGTTGGTCGAGGCTCTTAGCGATAAGGCCATTGACCGTATATTATTACTATTATTATCTCCTTTATTTATTTTTTAACTTATTTTATTACATTTTTAAATATTTTTATAAAAAAGATTAAAAAAAAAAAACATTTAAAAATATAAAAAAATAGTGATCCACCGGTAGCGGGAGCAGGATCCAAGCTACCGGTGGTTAGGGCCCCAGAGACAGGAACCTCCTCACAATACGCGCCGTATCAAGGAGTACTGCCTTCTGAATCAGGCCCTTCAACCAGCCACCCAACGAGAGCCTCTTGAGATGTTGGTCGAGGCTCTTAGCGATAAGGCCATTGACCGTATATTATTACTATTATTATCTCCTTTATTTATTTTTTAACTTATTTTATTACATTTTTAAATATTTTTATAAAAAAGATAAAAAAAAAACATTTAAAAATATAAAAAAATAGTGATCCGCCGGTAGCGGGAGCAGGATCCAAGCTACCGGTGGTTAGGGCCCCAGAGACAGGAACCTCCTCACAATACGCGCCGTATCAAGGAGGAGCCTTCTGAATCAGGCCCTTCACCCAGCCACCCAACGAGAGCCTCTTGAGATGTTGGTCGAGGCTCTTAGCAATAAGGCCATTGACCGTAACGACTATCGGCACAATGATTGCCGAGTCCACATTCCACATAGCGACAACCTCGTGGGCTAAGTCGAGATACTTTAATTGTTTCTCCTTCTCAGCCTTCACGAGGTTCTCGTCATGCGGGATAGTGACATCGATTATCATCGTGCGGTACCCTGATCGATCTATTACCACTATATCAAGCTTATTGGCTACAATAGTCCTGTTAGTGATAATAGATCGATCCCAGTATAACGTGATATGGTCATTCTCGAGAACTAGGTCGGGCATATACCTGTAATAAGGTACCTCAGAGTCCACAAGGCCGTATTTCAGAGCAAGTTGCTGATGGATAATCCTGGCCACTTGGTTATGCCTGTGCAAATACTCGCCGTTAGCCAAACGAGAACACTCAGAGGTAATATATCTGATAAACTCACCGGGACAATGGCATGCCCGACATATGTCGATCGTCCCGTCTTTCATTATATACTTCCGGTAGTTATTCGTTAGCATAACTTCATCCATAATCGCGCAGACCGAACCTTCGGTTTCCCCAAAGAGGTCACCGAAGCGCAGCCAGGCCACGGACGCTAAGAAATCTACGTCGGGCCCATGAAGGGCTCGGAAAAAGCGTCCGTGGAGCTCTTTGCTTTGCCATACTTCCTTGCGGTCGTTGGTACTAAGCACCACAGGTTTGCGCCAGTTCGCTTTAGCCAAGGACAACGGGGTGAGTCCCTTGTCGACTGCAACCACATCTCGGTGCATACCCACGTCAGCCTTCAGAAAATATTCTCTGAGACTGCACACCTCGCGGTTGTGGAGGGTCTTAGCATTTAAAAAACCTCGACCCCCACACTTCCTCGGAATGTCCTCATGACAGATGAACGTGGGTGATGCATCCGGTTTGCGGTCAGCAGTGACCGGACTCTCTTATCAAGGGCGTCTAGTTCCGTGTGGGTCCATTTGAGTATGCCAAAGGAGTACATCAGGACCGGCATGACCCAACCAACCGTTAAAGGCGCGCACCTTGTTGCCGCCTGACAAAGAACTATTAAGTACCTTTTTCAGGCGACCGAAGAAGCGCTCCTGCAACGATTGTTTCATGTCAGGTCCGTTAATGTCTAACCCCTCTGACATACCCAGGTATTTGTAGGTATCAGTTGCGGAGAGTGATCTCAGGTTTATGGAATCTGAGAGTTGTAGTCCCTCAGATTCCACAATCCCGCCCCGCTTTACATGCATGACTGCACATTTATCTACACCAAATTCCATCCTGATGGAATCACTAAAAGTTTTAGTTACTTTTAGTGACTCCAGCAGTCGCAATTGGTTGATGGCAAACAGTTTCAGATCATCCATATAAAGCAGGTGGGATATTACCTGACCCCCTCTCCGTAAAGGACAGCCCAGCCCTGTACCCTCTAGCAGAGTGCTAAGAGGGTTCAAGGCTAAACAAAACCACAGTGGACTCAGACTGTCGCCCTGGAATATTCCCCGCTTAATCCTAATAGGTTCGTCGCTCCCCTGAATTTGTCGACATCCTGGATAGCGAAGGACCGTTCTCCACTGCCCCATACACGTCGTCAGGAAGGTGCTCAGAGTTGTATCAATTTTGTACAACTCTAACACCCTCAAGAGCCATGTATGGGGCACCGAATCATAGGCCTTCTTATATTAATATTCTATATTATTATTATTATTTCTCAATAGCAGCCCGGGGTCTGGATTGTGCCCGTCAATGGCAACAGGCCGCCCCCGGTTACATGGGACTTCGACATAACTGGCGACATGAGGGTGTACTTTAGATACACCTCTGTCTAACAACAGGCTCGCCCCCTGTTACATGGGACTTCGACATATCTGGCGACATGTGGGTGTACTTTAGATACACCTCTGTCTAACAACAGGCTCGCCCCCGGTTACATGGGACTTCGACATAACTGGCGACATGTGGGTGTACTTTAGATACACCTCTGTCTAACAACAGGCTCGCCCCCTGTTACATGGGACTTCGACATATCTGGCGACATGTGGGTGTACTTTAGCTACACCTCTGTCTAACAACAGGCTCGCCCCCTGTTACATGGTACTTTGACATATCTGGCGACATGTAGGTGTACTTTAGATACACCTCTGTCTAACAACAGGCTCGCCCCCTGTTACATGGGACTTCGACATAACTGGCGACATGTGGGTGTACTTTAGATACACCTCTGTCTAACAACAGGCTCGCCCCCTGTTACATGGGACTTCGACATATCTGGCGACATGTGGGTGTACTTTAGATACACCTCTGTCTAACAACAGGCTCGCCCCCTGTTACATGGGACTTCGACATAACTGACGACATGTGGGTGTACTTTAGATACACCTCTGTCTAACAACAGGCTCGCCCCCTGTTACATGGGACTTCGACATAACTGGAGACATGTGGGTGTACTTTAGATACACCTCTGTCTAACAACAGGCTCGCCCCCTGTTACATGGGACTTCGACATAACTGGCGACATGTGGGTGTACTTTAGATACACCTCTGTCTAACAACAGGCTCGCCCCCTGTTACATGGGACTTCGACATATCTGGCGACATGTGGGTGTACTATAGATACACCTCTGTCTAACAACAGGCTCGCCCCCTGTTACATGGGACTTCGACATAACTGGCGACATGTGGGTGTACTTTAGATACACCTCTGTCTAACAACAGGCTCGCCCCCTGTTACATGGGACTTCGACATAACTGGCGACATGTGGGTGTACTTTAGATACACCTCTGTCTAACAACAGGCTCGCCCCCTGTTACATGGGACTTCGACATATCTGGCGACATGTGGGTGTACTATAGATACACCTCTGTCTAACAACAGGCTCGCCCCCTGTTACATGGGACTTCGACATAACTGGCGACATGTGGGTGTACTTTAGATACACCTCTGTCTAACAACAGGCTCGCCCCCTGTTAGATGGGACTTCGACATAACTGGCGACATGTGGGTGTACTTTAGATACACCTCTGTCTAACAACAGGCTCGCCCCCTGTTACATGGGACTTCGACATAACTGGCGACATGTGGGTGTACTTTAGATACGCCTCTGTCTAACACTTCCAGGATTACAGCTGAACAATGTCCTCCACTCCTCCCCGAAGTCCTTCCAAGTACTCTTATCTTGCGACACCACGAGTTTGGCAACATATTTTCTAAGACTGAGTGTAATCCAGTAAGTTCAAAGAAGATCAGTTGCAGTGCAGGCGCAGGTAAATTTCTTGTCTCTATGATGATGTCTGTTTGTGTTAGGTTTTTTGTCATTTATGCTCTCGATTTTTGTGTAGTATGCTTTTTTAATGAATAGTTGTTCGTGTTTATTTATGAATGTCCAATCGCTGGTTATTTTTTTTATTTCGTAAGCACTATTTGCATGTCGCTTCATGCGGGAAGACGGTAGTATTAAAATGATATCAAACAGATCGGTCGGTAGCTACACTTGACATGACCCCACTGAACCTCCAGCTCAGGTTAGGGGACTAGCAAGAAAACTATAGGTACTGTCAAGTAATAATGAAAGTTTATATAATACGACGAAATAATACAACTTATGTTTTGGACAAATAAGTAAATGATATTCCGTCTCATGCTTCCTCCGTGCCTCGGGCAGCACGTTATGCCGTTGGTCCCGGCTGTCATTCGAGGATCTTTGACAGTCGTTACGGGTCGTCAGAAGCCCGAAAGTATGACAATCAGTCTTACCAAGGGGTATCGTATTACCCAATAACTTGGTTGTGGAGGTCAGATAGGCAGTCGCTCCATATAAAATACTGGTATTCAGCTGCATCCGGTTAGACTAGAAGCCGACCCCAACATAGTTGGGAAAAGGCTAGGCAGATTGATTGATTCTGTCTCATGCTTCTACCTTCTTAATTTTCTTCTATGTATGGGATGAGGCCTTTCCGCACCATACAGACAATATGATATACCTATCACGTCTGCGGAGTGTCGCTAGCTTAGTTAATTTGACCCTGTATAACAGACCAATATTGTCAGTCACTCACGATTTCGGTATTGTCAAGACGTTTGAACCGCAGGAATTTAGCGGTAAACCGCAAAGCAATTGTAATGCTCGTTGTTGAGTGTAGAGGAACTTTATCACAGTTAGTATCCGGCTTTAAAATTGTTATAAATATGACCTATCTTATGAATGCTCAACCATTACTCTACCATTAAAAGTCTCGCAGCTATTAGCGGTTGAAATCTTACATGTTTTGTAGGTCGGAAATATTGGTTAGTACCAAACCGAGCGAAAAGACGTTTCCACGTCAAAAATAAAAACTTAAAATTAAGTTCATTATGGTCATACAAATATAATAGATATGACAATTGGGTGACATTAGCATCTCGTCGAACAATAATATTCACTGGATTACGTGACATGAAAATATGTGGCTTTTAGAAAAGAGGCTGTACCTGAAACAAGATGGATAAAGCTCCGTTTACACGATGCGTGTTTCTAGAACATTCAATAGCAATAATCGCATTCCATAAAACACGCGGCCGAGCTCGGAGGAAGGAAGTATTCCAGTAAGGTGCTGGTAGGGATCTTGACCGTACTTCCGGGATTGTCCTGATAGCCTCTCCACTCCTCAAGCACCTCAGCAGGTGTTGCCCCCTTGTCGCTACGTCACTATGTGCTAGCGGCCGTTACCGGGGGCCCATTATTGAGTGTGCAAGTCACCCCCTGCCATTTTATCCGTGTATAATATATAACATTTGTCAGGCAGGGGACATAGTTCTTCCATAGTTCAAGTTACGCAATCCACTTTAGCCACCCAAACCCATAGCCCAATATGTATTGCTTCCACGTACAACAAAAGTCCTGTACCAACCGGGGGTTGTCCTTGGGTACACTTGCATAGTGCATACAGGGATAATAGTCGGTTGGTGCCTCCTCATCATTTAAAATTATCTAACCTCTGCGAGTTGGCTTCGGCGCCTCGTACGCCTTGCAAAGGTCCGGGACCCCAGAGTCCCGAGAAATATCAAAAAATAATAATAATACATTTATTTCAGACGTAGTCCATATAATGTTAGTAACACAAAAAAAAATAAACTTACATAGCTATTGTTAGTACATACAAAAAACCACAGAAAGAGATAAAAATAAAAATCACAAAGTGTAAGGGTTCCATTTTTCCTTTTGAGATACGGAACCCTAAAACTGTCAAAACAAACATTAACGAAATTAGTTAAAACAACAGTGTATACATGTAACATGTAGGATATAGTGCGAGTGCGACCACTGAAAAATGCGACCTCTCTTGAACTAAAATACTTCTGTAAGAGAGGCATACTTACGGCGGTCGGGCTATGGAATGATTTCTAGATATCCGCGAGTCAACACTAGTTGCATTTACGGCCATATAGGTCACTTACGAGTGACAGAAACACGCAACGCCAATTACCCTAAGTGTAAATGACACTTGGTTTGATTCACAAGGGATCAAATCCTCTTATACAATCAGAGTTGAGAGAACTTCTCGATCGGATGATGGCGACCGATATGGTGGTAGCTTCCTTGTTACTGCTTTGTCACATGTCTTTACGCAGTATTTAAAGGTAACCTTATAAGTCTTGGTGCGCGAAGACGGAAGGATTCTCGAGATGAAAAGTAATTTGTAGATAATTATGCAATGTTCTCAGGATTATAGGGGCGCTCGGCTTAGCCGGGCGGCCAAATCCAATCTAATATGTAGATAAAAAAAGCTGCTCGGCTTAGCTCGAATAGGGATTATGACTATATTTTGTTTTGTCCGTCATGTAGATTATTTAAAAATATTGGACACGTATTTTCTCCTTTTTAACCGAACAAAAAGATTACAGCGATACATTGGGTTAAAATGTGGCATGACGTCACGCCTTGCTAGATTCTATCCTAAGTTTTGACGTAGCGAGCCCCCACTCCCCAACTTTAACGCGTTTTATTCAAGTATTTTTTTATTAATATGATAAAGTAAAATATACGTGTCTAATATTTTTTTTTATTATCTGTTTGACGGACTATAGAATTTGTTTGTTTTTTAAACAGGCATCATCCTTCATCATGGTGCCGAGCCGACCAGAGGATGATTTAACGAGGGCAGATGCAGAATGGAGTTTGCCGATCGACACGAGCCGAATGAAAGCCGGATAATTGTGTACTAATTGCTTCGGGTGACTTTCTTGATTGTGTGAAAAATGACAAGCAGAACGTTGACCTTAAGTATGGACTTCAAATATTTGCATGTCAAATGACAAGCAGAACGTTGACCTTAAGTATGGACTTCAAATATTGGCATGTCAAATGACAAGCAGAACGTTGACCTTAAGTATGGACTTCAAATATTTGCATGTCAAATGACAAGCAGAACGTTGACCTTAAGTATGGACTTCAAATATTTGCATGTCAAATGACAAGCAGAACGTTGACCTTAAGTATGGAATTCAAATATTTGCATGTCAAATGACAAGCAGAACGTTGACCTTAAGTATGGACTTCAAATATTTGCATGTCAAATGACAAGCAGAACGTTGAACTTAAGTATGGACTTCAAATATTTGCATGTCAAATATTAAAAGCAAGTGTTGATTGTCTTTAACAGCTTGTGTTTACAAACGAAATACTCGTACCTACTGATTAATTACCTGCCCTAGTTGACTTTCGAAACAGTTCTTAGCAAACTTAACATACTAAGACAAACAAACATAAGTGCCGATTTCTGGTGCTGAGTTTGTTAGCTAATTTTTTTAAATTCTCTGATCTGATGTACAATCACTTATTATAATGTTTATATTTTTGGTGTCCATAAATTATATAATTATATTATATAGGGTGACTGGAGTAACCGATACGTAAACACATGATTGTACCCATGATAACAAACAACTTTTAATAAAGGACTTAAATTCGCGAAAAAAATTACAGCTCTCCCATACATTCATGTTCGCAAAACTCGTCAAAATGTAGGGAGCAGCTGATTTTTTTTTTTCGCGATTTCAGGTTTGATCCCTAGTAAAAGTTGTTCATAATGAAGAATACAATCATGTGTTTAAGTATCGGTCACTAATTACCAGTCACCCTATATAATCACAAATGCAATAAACTAGCTACAACACAATATAAATATCTATTCTAATTAGGCCGTTCTAGTCGCCCCGCTTGTGCCAGATTGTCGTCGTTGCAGTCGCCCCGCTTGTGCCAGATTGTCGTCGTTGCAGTCGCCCCGCTTGTGCCAGATTGTCGTCGTTGCAGTCGCCCCGCTTGTGCCAGATTGTCGTCGTTGCAGTCGCCCCGCTTGTGCCAGATTGTCGTCCCATTTTCCCCCCGGAGTGCATCTGTGTTTGCGCTATCATGTGCTCTATAATATCCTGCGTTCTTAGCTGATCTTCGTGAGATTGTCTGCTTTACCGAAATTAGGTCAGAAAGATATTAAGGTCATACTATTCTGTGCTCCAGAGCCTCAGCAGAAGGGCTGTGAATCCAGACGCCAATACTATTATTGACGACTTGATTCACAGCCCTTCTGCTGAGTGCAAGTCATAGGACACAGCTATTAGAAACATCAATGCTAAATGGAAATTTGCGCTGGATCGAAAGATGTGGTAGAATTATTGAATATAATGGAAGGTTCTGGAACTATGGGTACGGAAGCAGTGCGTTGGCCAGCCACTGCCAAATGGAGAAACGACTATAAAAAAATTTGCCCATGCATCTGTCTATAGACCCTTATAACTCCACATGGCCCCTTTGTCCAGGAATAGGTGCATCAACATTTCAGGAAGATACAGTAATGACCTAGTGGTCGCAAGGCCTGAGGCGCTGGGTTCATTCCCGGCTCGGGAAAAGTGTTATTGGGTTTTTCCATCAGGAATTTCTTAGCAACACCCCGGAGTCTGGATCTGTGCTCGGTTGATGGCAATACCCCGGAGTCTGGATCTGTGCTCGGTTGATGGCAATACCCCGGAGTCTGGATCTGTGCTTGGTTGATGGCAATACCCCGGAGTCTGGATCTGCGCTCGGTTGATGGCAATACCCCGGAGTCTGGATCTGTGCTCGGTTGATGGCAATACCCCGGAGTCTGGATCTGTGCTCGGTTGATGGCAATACCCCGGAGTCTGGATCTGTGCTCGGTTGATGGCAATACCCCGGAGTCTGGATCTGTGCTCGGTTGATGGCAATACCCCGGAGTCTGGGTCTGTGCTCGGTTGATGGCAATACCCCGGAGTCTGGATCTGTGCTCGGTTGATGGCAATACCCCGGAGTCTGGATCTGTGCTCGGTTGATGGCAATACCCCGGAGTCTGGATCTGTGCTCGGTTGATGGCAATAGACTCGCCCCCTCTTACTTGGGACTTCAACATAACCGGCGAAATATGGGTTTGTTATAAGTAGGTAAATCAGCGTATTGGTTTCCAGAACCAAACACACTTCATTACCTTCCACGTTTTATCCTCCAAAGTCAACAACATTATTTTAAACACAGAAAGTCGTATTTACCATGCGGTTTGCGTGCGTTACATAAGCGCACGTGAAGGCATTTACGCCGTACTTACGAGCGATCGTATCCTCATCATACTAATAGAGGATAAGCGTACATTTGTTTGTGAATACGTTAAAGGAAGAGGAGTTTGGTGCATAATCAGCATGTAATGTTTCCACTGCTAAGATACAGGCCAGGAGCGGGCCGTACTCCAGCACTCGGGCCCAGTGCGGGTTGGTAGACAATACATGTCTTTGAATTTTTACCAAAAATGTCGGAGCCAGATGTCGGAGCTGTTATTTACGAGCAACTCTTGAGGTGGTCGGGTTCTTCATTAAAAAGCGTCGACGTACAATAGATTACTTTAATTTTCGTTTCTGCAGTAAGTATAGGTATGGTAAGTACGTAACAAATAAAATAGAGGTGGTCTCGCGTCGGAGATCGTAGCGGTGTGTAATAAAATAAATTAAGCATGAGCCGGCGCACGACGAAAATCACACACCATTCACACAATTGATACCTAGAAAAGGAAACAGGTGGATAGAAAGGAGTAATAAGCCAAACTCCCCTGGGTACGAGCTTGTTCTAGCGTGTTGTGCATGGCATGCACCGCGGTACCCAAGCTTCTAGAAAATGGCGGCACCGTGCACTTTGTAAATCCAACATTGTTCTTGGAGGTCCTGTCACGGTCGCCAGACGCCAGATGCTGTTATTTACGAGCAGCTCTAGAGGTGGTTGGGTTCTTCATTAAAAATCTTCTTCGAACAATAGATTACTTTAATTTTCGTAGCTGCAGTTTAACGTAACTAATAAATAGACGTGGTCTCGCGTCGGAGACCGTAGCGGTATGTCATCTATGTTTTTCTTCACAGTTTTGAGAACAGTTCTGATGAAATAATTCAACTACAATAATAAAACTCCTAATTCGCGGCCGTCACCACAGGGTCGCCACTGCTTTGAATTTGGTGAATTTGAAGTAAAGCATGCAGTTTGATCATCTAATAATACGTGAATACCAATTGGACATTTTGTGGTGGAGAAAGTAAACGTTAAAAATCTAAATCAAAATCAAAAGTCATTTATTCAAACTAGGCTGAGAATCAGCACTTTTTGAATGTCAAAATTACATAAGACAGTCCCCCAAAACGCCCGCCCTTCACCACTTCCTAGTGCTTTAGCTGGGGATAATAACGTTTACGTTCTCCACCACAAAATGTCCAATTAGTTCGTATATACAATATATAAATGTGTCTACAATAATATATTGATGTTGTGGAAATTGGAAGCTGTACTAGGAATACATGTGTTACAGGTCGCGGCCTACAAACTACCCGGACAAGACTTTACATATCGAGACGTTTCCGTGCCTCAGAAAGCACTTTAAGCCGTAACGTTCCGTCTGTCATTCGTGGATCTTTGACAGTCGCTACGGGTCGTCAGAAGCCCGAAAGTCTGACAGCCAATCAATCAATGGGTATTGTGTTACTCAGTAAGTGGTCCATGTAAAATACTGGTACTCAGCTGCATTTGGTTAGACTGGAAGTTGACCCCAACAAATTTGGGAAAAGGCTAGGCAGACTGATTTTTAATTATTTTGAAGGGTTCTGGTTTCCTTCTCTCTTTTCGGCAAGAGCTATGGTCAAGCAGCTTCGATAAGGTGGAAAGGTCTAGGATACGCCAGAAGTACATGTGTGTATCAACAGCAGTGAAAGCTGACGCTGGACGATGGATGGAATGAGTGAAAGATGATGTGGCTAGAAAGGGAGTGACTACCGAGATGACGACTAAAATAAAAGTATGGAAACCCAAATAAATTGGGAAAAGGGCTGCAAGAGAACCATTATGATGATGAGTCGTGGGAGCTAATGTTAATGTACAGTCACAAACCGGGATTATCATCTTAACTTGGTTGTGTTACACGAATGCCGCCCGTTTGATGATGAAGATGATAAGCTAGTGGCTCAACAATCCCGGTTCGTGACTGTACCAGCCTGCTGGTAAAAGCAATGCTCGATGGCACTTACGCTGAGGTCATGTCCTAAGCGTGAGTGCGAACGTCCGTCAGTGGACGTGACCGCCGGAGGAATGTCGTAATAGGCAGGGATCTTATGTGGCAGGGATTATCGCTGAGCATCAATGCGGAGGTCAAGCAGTTCCGTTACTGATTCTAAAATGATTTCGATAAAGCAACGTTTTTCTGTATATTACCAGACTCCGCAACAGCAAAGACAGGGAAAAGTTTTTCTAGCGTATCTTTGTATCTGGGATTTTTGTATACTGTAGCACACTAACGGCCATCCATCCAGGATTAAAATACAAGAGGCGATGGTTATAGCTCGGTTTTATTTTTATTTTTTTGTCAGCCGACATTGTGTCCCACTGCAGGGAGCTCCCCTTTTCTTTCCAAACCAGGATATCTTGTGCGATCTCTGGCTATGTTGGCCCTGCAAACCTTATCCGTCTCCTATTTCTCTATGACCACTTAAGGATTCTTTGCTTCGGAACCACGTTAATACCTTGAGCTAATCACGACATCTGCTAATAACGTATTCTCTATGACACAGTGACTAAGTGGGTTTTTACAAGACACGATATGGACGTGGTTTGCACGTCGGGGAATTGTAAATACCATACAGAATTGGGGCCCCGATCGTCATATCACCTTCGCCGTGGTCTGCCTCGACGGCGATGTCCTTCCTCAGGCGTCCAGTAAGTGACGATCTTTGCCCATCTCTCCGGGTGCATTCGAGAGACGTGTTCTCCAACCTGCTACTTGGAGCGCAGGGTGGTGTATCTAACTCGGTCTATACGCTTGGAAAATCTTGAGTTTGGACTTCTGTTGTTCAGTAAGTGACCAACTTTGTGCTCCATAGGTTAGGACGGGCAGGATGCACATGTCGATGACTTTTTAAGTGTTATAGGAAGACTATCATTCATCTGTTTTTTAAGGGCCCAGTAGGTCTTCCAAGCATTTTGGACTCGTCTTTCGATTTCGTCTATTGTTGAAAGACACTATCTGGCCTAGCTCGGTTATGTTTTTATGAAATCAAAATGGCGGATTATAGACGTCCATTAATAGTGATGAAAAAAAGTACTATGACCTTATTGACCATGTAGGTAGGGTATCAAAATAAAGGGTTGAGGAGCAACCATTAATAAATATAACGTTCTAAAAGGTGGAAAATAGCAAAAAAGTTCAAAACAATCTTACTTTTCAGTGATGCAGTTCGTATTACTGAGCTTTTGAGCTAATTATATTATAATCGTTAGAGAAATGACATTTACAGAACTCATGTGACCACTTATTCATAGCTTCAGGCTCAAACTAAAGCATTTATTAGCATAGCTTTTGTTTCAACGAAACCATGTTTTTTTAATTTAATTTTTATTACAGGCACTTGTCAATCATGAATCTGAGAGGTTGGGCCTGGAACTGCAACGGATGTTCACAGACTTCGACTTTTTTTTAATCAAATCAAATCAAATTGTATGGGAATACCCATGAATTTTTAACTTTATTTCATTTTTATTGTTTGTTATTCAAAAGGCCATACACACTGTAAAAAATTAAAATGTAGACGAAGCTTTGTTTCTTCTTCCAATTTTCTTGGTTTGGCATCTTTGTCGATATTTGACTTTCAATAGAAAACTTCATAGCTATTTTGCTTAACAAATAACAGCATAATTTCACCGGTGTAAAACCACCTTTATACATATAATTACTTATATATAAGAAGGTTATGAGTCTAAGAACCCTAAACATCCAGGTGAAGAACAATAACACGAAACAATGTGACCAAAATGTTGAAAAGTAAATTTAATTTGACTCGAAACAGAAACAAGTTCTCACTGCGATGTCAGTGCGATCTGTTGCGTTGGTTGCACCACCGTGCGTGTAGTACACTTCTGTGGGGAAACTATTGCCACTTTGTATACAAGTCGGCTAATTGAGATCGAACTATGTACTTGTTCTGCCAATACTAGTGGTATTGACACAGTACTGTTAGCTAATTAGGATTCAGCAGGAATTTACGCACACAATACACTACTTTTATTTCATTACACGGATAAATAATTAAGTTAAAAATATAACTAAAATATGGCGTCGAAAAATTCCTCCGCATCGCTGTCGTCTGGTAATGTACCCAAGAGACTGGCGGCATTGCCACGTTGTATGGCAATGCTTAGCCTCTGGCCAAGGTAAGTCAGCCCTTGGGTTACGGGAAGTGTCAATGAGCCATTTGGAGATTTCGTTGAACAAACCATGAGCACACGGACCCCACGGCCCGAGGGTTTCAACCCCAAACGGCTCGAAAATATAGTTACCGATAAGGTTATTATACTTCCGCCGCTTGAGGTTTTCCGCAGCCGCAGCAGCAGCGCCAGCACAGCACGCTGTGCCAGGGAGATGGGAAGGCGCAAGAGTATCGACACACGTTGCGTCCCACACTAAAGGTCTACTCACGGAAATAAAGACATGCCGTCCGGTCTCTTGCCATCGTCGCGTGCCAAGCCATTGGGTTCTAATACAGCTGGAACGCCGACGGTGACAAGGGCACGTCGGATGATGTCATGAATGTTCGCGTGCCGCGCTAAGCGACCCGCACTCCGGCTGCAAGACAGGCCGTGGTGTCCGAGGCTGTTGACAACTGCACCACAGTGACAGCGATGAGGAGAACAACAGGGAGCTCCTAGTCGCAGGGAAGCGGCGAGGCGGAAAGTAGTGTCGTCGAAAATAATATAATAAAAATACACTTACATAAAATCATAAGACTTGTACGAGATTTTTTTAATAATTAACCATTTGTGTTGACCAGTACCCTAATTGCATAACACACTATCAATCGGAATCGTTTAATTTTGACAATTCAATAATATTCATTGAATTATTTACGGTGTTGAGCAGACAAAACTTTTTGAACATAATTATGAAACAATGGATTAGCAATTTACTTCAAAATGATTCAGATTCCGTGTGTCAATTGTGTGTTACGCAATTAGGGTGCTGCTTTCGTTTTCGATATGTAGCTGTATGTGTACCCATATTTTATATAATATGGGTAGTGTAGTATTGTGCGTCAAATAAATGTATTCTTGGAGAGAAAACTTCGTTAGGCGCGTTGAGCGATTTTTTTAGGGGGAAAACTTACGGGTTCGCGTCACTGCGTCACCGCTACATGCTATGCGTAGTTTCGCTTCAGTCGGCAGTCCCCATTACATTTCTTTTTATTTCTATTGTAGGTATATTTGTATCAGTTTGCCGCTAAGAATCAAAATTAACAAACACTTCCAATAATGTGTACTCCACATACTCAGCTAGCGTTAACATACAGAATGCAAATAGGGCCGACGGGCGCCCCCGTTAACCCGAGAGATCACCTCGATGCACGACCCGGCCATCGAACCCACGACCTTTGCAAAGAAAGTCGCTTTATGTAACCAGTGCGAAGCGCAGGCGCACATCTCACTTTAACAATTATTTGGCTGCTATTTCGTAAATACTGCACAGATTTGAATGCGGTTTTCTAGGAAAAAATGCTTATCTTTTTAGCTAGATATTGAGTTAAGTGCCATCGATATGTGTGCAGCCGTTCAAGACATGTGGGTGTATTTGAAAGTTTTTTTTTAATACTGACCTATTGCAGTTGGCTCCGGGAGCCTTGGCTGCTTAATCGAGCGTTGACGGGGCCAGAAGGGTCTCTCGCCGGGTTAGAAAATAAAATTAAGTAGCGCAGCTAAGGGCGTCCCATAGTGGGACTCGAACCTAGGCTTTGGGCGCTACTGACTACTGAGCAAGTGGAGACTTGTTGCATCAGTATGTTATTATTATTAGGGACGTTCATAGCTACTGGCACCGCGCGCGCCGAGTACGGAAGTTCGGACGTGTATCGTGTGTAGTGTTTATTGTTTTACGAACTGACTTCATGTTCTCTTGGTAGAGAGTGATGTCGTCGTCTTTGTCTAACAGAGCGTGTTTGGGGCGTCGTCGTATGCGTGAGATGCATGACGGTGTGTATCGAGTGGCTGCTGTCACTGGTGAGTGGTGGGTTAGTGTGTGTGGTACTGAGTCGAAGCAGCGATTGCTTGCTTTTTTGAAAAATTGCCTGATGGTCGGCAGATTTAAATCGACATGTAATTGTTTATTACGTACGTACCAGAGGCAGCCCGTGGCTCGTCGCATGAATCGATTTTGGAGGGTTTGCAGTTTCTTTAGTCGTGACGACTTAACGTGAGGGAACACGACGCTAGGTATGTCATGCATGATGGGGCCTATCTATACACGTGCTGTAAATTCGCACCTTTGACCTGAGCGCTAGTGTAGTGCGTGTGTTGCGGAGCTAGTGGAGGCGAGCGAGTACAAAAGCAGCACGGTTACGTACTATCCTTATGTATTTGAAAGTACGAATTATAATTTATTTATATCACCGGGCGAGGTTGTGTCCGTGGCATTAGGTTTTCTCATTGTAATTTGTTTGTCTGACTGTCTGTCGTATTGATGACATAATAGAGTCCGACTTTGAAAACAAAGTTTTGATAAATTTTTGGATTCCGCAAGATTTTTTTTTTAATCTTAAAAAAACAATCAATCTGCCTAGTCTTTTTCCTACTATGTTGGGGTTGGCTTCCAGTCTAACCGAATGCAGCTGAATACCAGTATTTTACATGGAGCGACTGCCTATCTGACCTCCACAACCCAGTTACTGGGTAATAAGTTACCCCTTGGTAAGACTGGTTGTCAGACTTTCGGGTTTCTGACGACCCGTAACGACTGTCAAATATCCACGAATGACAGCCGGGACCAACGGCTTAACGTGCTATCCGAGGCACGGAGGAGTCTCGGTATGAAAAGATGGTCACGCATCCACAAACCAACCCCGGCAAGCGTAGCTTAACCTGATGGATCGACCCGTGCGGCTGCTGTGTACTTAGCCACGAGCTTCTTTTTATCTAAAAAAAAACATTGTGTTTTAAATACTTTTCTGCAAAACAAGTACCTACCTCAAGTATTGTTTCTCTATTTTTTTTTTTATTTGATATTAATGTAAGACAGTCTATAACAATCAAAAATCAAAAGATTATCGATTCTTTATTCTATACAACAGAAAACAATCAAAATAAAAAAGTCATTTCATAATATTTTTTTTTTGCTTTGTACTGCAATAGATTTAGTAACAATCATTTTTTTTTTTAACCATAAGTAAGTATATCTGGAACCCACCAAAAACTACACGTTAAACTGTCAAGTGGGTTCCGGGTTACGAACATGCATTACACGTACAAACAAACGTCGACAAAACTGTACGGAACATTAATCACGCAAGGTCGACGACACTTGACCGGTGTTTAATAACTTCTTATGCTAAACAGCTTCAAGAATTTAAAAAGGAGAGAGATGCATCTGCAATTTACGAAGTGGTTTTGCAATAACGAATTTGATTTACATCATCTGCCTAGCCTTTTTCCCAACTATGTTGGGGTCGGCTTCCAGTCTAACCGGATGCAGCTGAATACCAGTATTTTACATGGAGCGACTGCCTATCTGACCTCCACAACCCAGTTACTGGGAAATACGATACCCCTTGGTAAGACTGGTTGTCAGACTTTCGGGCTTCTGACGACCCGTAACGACTGTCAAAGATCCACGAATGACAGCCGGGACCAACGGCTTAACGTGCTTTCCGAGGCACGGAGGAGTCTCGGTATGTAAAGATGGTCACCCATCCACAGACCAACCCCGGCAAGCGTAGCTTAACCTAATGAATTGACCCGTGCGGCTGTTATTAGATACTTAGCCACGAGCTTGATTTATAATATATATACAGTATGTTAACCAACAGAGGGCGTTCCCGTTAACCCGCAATAGTATAGCATCCATACATGCTAAAAAAAATATTACCATTCGAAAACAAAATGGTTTTTATTTTTTTTTTAATATTAAAATATTCACTAAAAATGCTAAAAATATTCAAAAAAATATAAAAATATTCACTAAAAATAAAAACTAAATTGCGATGTTTCCGTCCTTCAAGTACGCGTGTACAGAGTGTTTCTTTTACGTATCAATTTAACATTTTTAGTGAATATTTTAATATTAAAAAAAATAAAAACCATTTTGTTTTCGAATGGTAATATTTTTTTTAGCATGTATGGATGCTATACTATTGCGGGTTAACGGGAACGCCCTCTGTTGGTTAACATACTGTATATATATATACAGTGCACTAACTTGTACGTGGCGTCGTTTGCATCACATCATGTCTGACGAAGACAGTCTTCTACACACTTTGATTAGTAACGCCATTTCAAGAGTGTTACGCACCTCATATTGATTATTACCAAATACTAGCTAATGCGCATTGCAATGCCTTTTTTGTTAGGAACCTTCTCCGACGCACACTCAACAACTTAACAAAGTTTCATTACAATCGGTCGAGCCTTTTCCGAGTATTTGCGAGACTAATGCATGACAATGGCTAGATACTCGTAATTTGACATGAAAAGTACCTACTTACTTGGCAGGTCTACATCTACAACAGCGCCTGTAAGCGGGAAACAATGCGAGAATCGTTGTCATTGATTTTTATATAATTATGTTTAATAGATATACTAGCTACGTCCCGCGGCTTTATCCGCATAAGTCTCGATCCCGGAAGATTAATAATATAATAATAATTTATTTGACACATAACATATTTTACATTTGAACAGATATACAGGACACATTAATTTTTTCATAATTTTATCGGTATAAAAAGTATTCATGTAAATCCGTTCAGCCGTTTTAGCGTGAAAGCGTAACAAACAAACTCACTTTCGCATTTATACATTTTAGTTAGAATTAGGATAGATCAAAGAGAATTTAAATAAATAGAGAGATAGGTGATAGATCACGCAACACCACGCCAACAGTACGGGACATTTCGCATTTATCTTTAATTCTCATGTGGGGAATCCAAATAGCGCACTGGTTTTGGGAGGTCAGTGTTACAGGACTAAGCATGCGGGATCCACGGGATGTGCAGTAGGTACTGAAAAAAAAGGATTATGAAGAAAAATAGGCGAACAATATGACCGCTAGGGATACAGAAAGAGAATCAATAGTTTTGAGTAAAATTGAGTAGGTATTCTCGATTCTTTTGTTACGATCGTGATACTGAGAATTTTCGTAGGTACTCGATATTTTTGTTTCGATACTTTAATAAGCGTCGATACTTTTCCACTTTACTCGATATACGAATTGGTCTGTCTCTAATTTAGGGACTTCCCGGTACAATAAAATAATTTTCGTTTAGGGAAAAATTAAATGCACCATGTTTGGACGACATCTCGCGGTGAAGGCAATTTGGTCTTTATTCCCATACAGTTAGTGTATTGTGGTATGTACTGGTATGGTAGCTATGTAGGTACTTATGTATGTATATTTCATATAACACTTAATAAATTCATAAACATAACTACATATAACATAAAGTATGATTTTATTTACAGTCCCGCAAATCCCGCTAATCCGCGGGATTGACGACTTCGGTCCCGCATACTTGCGGGATTGAATTCCCTAATCTCATGTAGTATGGTGTCTGCTACTGAGAAATTCCTGTTGCTAAAAACCGGCCAAGTGCGAGTCGGGCTACGCACAGTGAAGGGTTCCGTAGTTGAGATGAATTCATCCCAAGAACAAACTTAACATGTAGTTGAAAAATATGTTCTCCCATACATTCCAACTGCAAATGTATGTTAGTACGCACAATATTGAGAGATTTACCATGTTATTTTGAGACCATAGACTTCTTATAGGTTTTCCCGTAATCTATAAGAGAATAGTCTATACTATTCTCTGTACTTTTTCCAAAATTTTAGGCTCAGTAGATTCGGCGATAAAGGGGGGATGGTGAAGCTTTGTCTATTTTGTTAAAAACAATATATTTGAGACCCTCACAGTAAGCCCTTTCATTTAATATGTCAAACGGTACAGTTTGCAAAACTTTTTATTTTAATTTTCTTATTTGCCCCCCAAAAGTACCCCCATATTAAAAATTCATTTATTTACGTTACACGGCCGTGTTTGGGTCACAGAAATTCATACGTGTAAGTACTTGCCAAATTTCAACTTAATCGGTCCATTAGATTCGACGGACAGACAGACACAAGAGTGATCCTTTATTGGTTCCGTTTTTCCTTTGAGGTACGGAACCCTAAAAACCAATAATACGAATGAAAATCCTTAACCCAACTAATGAGGTGAAAATTGTAAATAAGTAAGAAGCACCCTCCCATAAGCATTGTAAGTATTTTCCAGTAGCATAGCATTACATTACGAGTATCATTGCACAAAGTTAACATTTCTAACATGTGAAAGACAAGCTATTTAGTTTACTAACACGTACTAACAAGCCGTTGGTCCCGGCTGCCATTCGTGGATTGACAGTCGTTACGGGTCGTCAGAAGCCCGAAAGTCTGACAACCAGTCTTGTCAAGGGGTATCGTATTACCCAGTAACTGGGTTATGGAGCTCCGATAGGCAGGTCAAATAGGCAGTCGCTCCGTGTAAAATACTGGTATTCAGCTGCATCCGGTTAGACTGGAAGCCGACCGCAACATAGTTGGGAACAGGCTGGGCAGATTGATTAAAAACACGTACTAACAATGTTGTCTTTACGAGTTGCTTTATTATAAAGTGAAGTCGATTCAACTTGACCCGTCTGGGTACAAAACAAGGTTGCAATACACAGTCTAAGTTGTCGTAGACTTCTAGCAGATAGCTTAAAAGTTACTTACGATTATATTTTTTTTACCGTTTTGTTTACCGGAATCCGACCCGTCATCATCGCCGCCGCGTCATCATCGCCGCCGCGTCATCATCGTCGCCGCGTCATCATCGCCGCCGCGTCATCATCGCCGCCGCCAGCTCTTTTAATACACGAACAGAAGCCACACGAACGGAAGCCGACTCTTCTTCGTCGGCTTATTGTAAATTTCAAGGAGTACTTCAGATGGCCAACAGGTAGGCTGTCTGCTTGTTTATAACTGAATTTGAAAAAAAGAGCAACTCTTTATCTTATTGACCGAGCGAGCGAAGCGTCTCTGCTTTGAGTCTGGAAAAATTTGCTTCCGTCTGTCAGTTTGTTGCTACTCCACTACAGGTCTGGAACCGATCTGGACGAAACTTTGAATTTTTTTGCCGTCGGGGATTTCTGATTGGTTACTTCCTCCAAGAAAGGGCAAAAGGGGGGTTACTGGATCCATCCGCCTTATGAGATTTGATTACGATGGTTCTTTTTTTTAAATAAAAATCATAATTATTCATAATAGTTTGGTGAAGATCTGATGAGGATTTTCGGCGTGATGAGCAGAACAGCTCTTCAAAATGCAGTAAATTGTTCACTTTTAGTTTTTTACCAGTGGAATTGGCCCTTTAACTAGGTACTAGGTAGGGATTGATGGAACACTTGGGATGACCTTCTCATCACAAAACTAGAGAATTCTGAAAATAATTATCAGAATTCTCTAAAACGAGGTTTTAAAACCAATATGAATGTTAGTGTTACATTAACGTCACTAGATGGCGCTACTGCGCACCGCTCTAGCTCTACGCGAGCTCTTCTGTTCGTAGAACTACCTATACTAGCGTCTGCCCGCGACCGCGTCCGCGTCAACATGTTTTAACATATTCGTCGGCACAAATGTAATGAGACACTACAAAACTATGCATGTCCTTTTTCAAGTTAATTGTTTTCGATAATATTCTAGAACGTTGTAGAATATTCTAGGTACTTGTGATGTGGTATATAAAGCCGCCCTCGCGATCCATGGACGAGCGACAAGTTCGAACACTGTACTTATACGAGTAGGTACTTGTTAGGCCACAGTGCGCGGGCTGCGGCTGACAATATCAACACTGCATTGGGCGCTGGAAGTACAAGCCATGCGACGATGTCCCGATGGTTTGACCGTTTTAAATCAGGAGACAGGAGCCTTGAGAGTCAGCCACGCTCTGGACGACCACCCGCAGTGGTCGGAAACACTTAACTGCAGTCACCACGCCGTGGAAAACCATCTATCTGCATGAGCTTGGGTATCGAAAAGTTTTGGCTTGGTGGGTAGCGCACATCCTTACAGACACCAGTCGTGCAGTCCGTGTCGCTACTCGTATCTGTCAATCACTTTTGCTGCGACCCCGACGTAAAGAGTTTTTGTCTGATCTGGTAACTGGAGATGAATCATGGATTCATTACGAGAACGATACACGTCGTGCTTTTAGGCAGTAACCGCTTAAAAGTTCTGCTTTGCTGTTTCTGGGACGCGTAAGGCATGCTGTTTTATGAACTATTACACAATGAAACTATAAACGCTGACAAATATTCAACCCAGCTCACCAAACAAAATATCTGCTGCTATCAAGAAAAAACGACGAAGACGAGTCAATGTAATTTTACTACACGATAACGCTCGACCTCATGTCGTATCTGCCGTTCGCCAACAGTTGGGAAACTTGGGCTGGGAGACGATACCCCACCCACCCTATTCTCCAGACCTCGCCCCATCAGATTATCATTTGTTTGAGCCCTGAAACAACATTTGCTGAAACAATTTAATGATTTCTCTGATGTAGAGGCGGAGTTGAACAACTTTTTCGAGGCACAGCCATCAGAGTTCTGGGCGAAAGGCATCCAAACTTTGCCGGATCGTTGGCAAGAAGTCTTAGATGCTAATAGTGAATACATCATTGACTAAGCTTTTTGTATTAAAATAATAATAAAAAATTTAAAACGTAAACCGTCTCATTACTTTAGTGCCAACCTGATAAAATATTTTCTTTGAAACTCGGCAATACTGTAGCTTCGCATTAGTTGATTGCATTTCATATTTTTCTCTGTGCAAACTTCGGAGATAAGGCCCCCCCTTATTGTATATTTTCCATTTTTCATCAAAAGTCGAAAACTACGCGGCCTACAAAAAAAAAGAAAAAATGTTAGAGAAAGTGCAAACAGCGCTCTTTCTTATGATACCCCACATGTCCTAGTAGTATCACTTCGAATTTTTAAGATCCCTTTCAGTCCCTGTTGCAAAAAATATATATACATTGTTATTTCTTTCTTATTTACAAAATAGTTGGGCAAACGTCATCTAAAACTATTCCAAATTTCAAGTTGATAGCATTAATAGTTCTTGAGATATCCAGCTGTGACAGACAGACAGACAGACTGAGTCACACCATAAGGGTTCCTTTTTACCATTTTGGTACGGAACCCTAACCAAACCCAATCAATCTGTATCGAGGGCAATTTTTCACATTTGCCATCTCAAAATGAAAACCTCAGCATCTGACACACAAAACAAATGACTGTTGCCAAATAAAAAATGTGCTATAACCATCAGGCATTTGTTGTGTATATTGCAAATAAATCGATTGTTATATTAGTTTTAAATCGATTAGAAATCTCGGCACGGTCACTCGTCGCTCACTTCCTATAACGTTGTGTTCCCACAATCTTAAGGACACAGATTAATAGGTAATGAATGCAGATATGACAGTGATGGCTAGGAGCATTTTATTAAAAACTTTCCTTCTCTAACGGATAAAATTATTAAGTAAAATGTCATAGGCGGCGATTCGATAATATGACGAGATTTAAGAGTGAAATTTCAAGGACGCGTCACATTTAGGTACATTTCATTACATGAGAGAGAATAAAGATGTAACTCTCTGTCGCTCGCACTAAATCTCATTTCTTCTTTATTTTTTAAGAGTAAGTGTAAGTTTCACATCTAGCACTTTTAAGTACGGTGCTGCACGCGCAATTTTTTATTATGCCTTAGGTCTCGAGCAACTACGTATGCGATGCAAGCGACTTAGTGGTTCGTTGATGTAACGAACTGATTATTAATATTAATTAATTGGCATATTTATAACTATGACGTCAATTTAGAATAACAACTACCTAACTAAACGTATATTTAGATAATCTATGCGCCTAGGCATTCATTTAATTTAAAAATAAAATAGAGTTAATTTAAAAAATAAAAATATAAATATGTTAAATAGTACACAGTTAATAATAATAATATTCTACAAGACTCAGTAAAATTGTAAATATCTAGTTTATTATAATTTATAGTGTTAATAATGTAAATCGTGCAATATATAATATAATCAATATATAAATATGACTTAAAACCTAATATATAAATACTTATATAAAATATAAATACCATAAAGCAAATGATACGATTTTAATGATACTATCTTAATTTTTTTTTTTTTCTCCTTAACAAAAAGCGCCTTCATCCTCTCTCATCCTCGTATTACAAATTAACTTTGCTGTGCCCGACAGGGTCCATAATTGATTCGATGTTTTAACATACCAACTGTTATATGTACACATTATGGAATGCAATAAAATTGAGTATTGAGTATTATTTTAATTAAATTTTATTTTGTATGTGAATTTTATTTAAAATTTATTTGTTTTAATTTAATTTAATGTAATGGACTTTGTCTGGAAAATATTGGTGTTCAGCTGCATCCCGTTAGACTGGATTGAATGGATTTTGTCTGAAAGTAAATCAATTATTATTATGTTTCAAACAAATAACAAAAAAAATATTATTCAGTTTACATATTAATTTACCAATACAGATTTGACCAATTAATATTTTGAGCATAAACACAAAGTCCACATTCGTATACAACGTAGTTCTGAAAAACAAAACTACCGTCATTTAGTAAAATCGCGTCTCAACCGGAAATTACATATGATATCACTTCTGCTCATTACGTACCTCATCTTTGTCTCGCGTGGGAACAACACGTACTTGAACTTACTTTCGACTGTCGATCTCCCGACAATGATGGGAAATGTAACTATCATCTTCAAACAATTGTCGGCTAAGTGCAGTGATTCGTTGAGTAGCAAAGTACCGTTTGTGTGAAAATGCATGCTGATAGTCAAATGTTGAAGGGGTGTTGTGAATGGAGGCTTTCCATTGGTCGATTTTCGCCACCAACGCTGCTAAAGAAATGGCCTTAGAAGGCAGTTTGAAGCTTTAGATTTATATCTGTACGGTACGTGGGGGTAAATCATGAATTACGATAAGTTTTCATGTTACAATAATTATTCACAGGAAAAACAAATTCAACCTTTGTACAGGGTGTCTCGGAAAAAACTAACTGTTGTAGATGCATAAAAAGTTAACAAATAAATTTATATATTCACATTAAATTACAAAATCAGAAACTGAAAGTAATATTATTCAAATGTCCTTCGTCGTCAAACCAGTCAATGGAGACAGTACCTACATGGATTCTTCCCTGAAAAGCTGATTTCCGAGGAGCCCCAGACCTCACACCTCCGGATTTTTTCCTCTGGGGTTATCTGAAGAGTCGGGTGTACAACAGTAATCCATCAACCATATATGAATTTAATTAAAACATTAGACAAGAAATCAACAACATTCCTACTTAACTTCTGAGGCGCGTTTTCATGAGAGACATAGAGATGTGATTTACATGTGGTAACCTTTAAGTAATTGTTACACTGTTCCAAGTTTTTATGCTCATGATGTTAGTGTGAACAGTTATTGGTGAACCAAATAAATAAATAAATCACTTTAAAGAGCGCCAGGTCCGCGAAGGATGACATTTGAATAACCTTATTTTCAAAAAGTAATTACCTCTGTCTTCAGTTTCTGATTTTGTAATTAACGTGTATATGTAAATATATATATTTGTTATTTTTTTCTAGACTGGAGTCAAGAGCAAACAAATCTCAAATAACAAAAACTACAAAAGTTAGTTTTTTCTGAGACACCCTTTAATAAACTCTAGATAAAATCTATACTGTCATCAAACTTTTTATTATTTTTTTATTTTTTTTAAATGTGGCCTGTGTTAATATAAATTGCAACCGGTCTTTCACAATCAAAATTCATATTATATTCAAAGTAGGCTGGGAATCAGCACTTTTGGAACGTCAAGAAAGTACACAAATAACCCGCCTTACAGTACTCCCTAAATCTCTGTCTGTTAAGTTAGAAGAACTTGATTCTGTATTACAGTTACAGTTACATTAACGTTTCATTGACCTTTTGTCTATCCGGACCAGACATTAAACAATTATTTGAAGTAGATATTACATAACTAACTAGAATAGAACACAAAAGTACCGCTAAATAAGATATTATTGCGATAAACTACAGTAAGGTTAGACGTTTGCCAGAGGGCTATGTAACGGAGTATTCTGGGTATCAAACTAACAGACCGAGTTAGGAATACGACCATCCGTTCCATCACAAAGATAACTGATGTCACTCGGAAAGCTGCCACGCTAAAGTGGAATCGGGCTGGACACATCTGCCGCATGTCAGACGACCATTGGACCAAACTTAGGACCCAGTGGGTCCCTCTTAATGGCAACAGACATCGCGGCAGGCCCAGACGGAGATAGCGGGATGAGCTGGACTCCTTCAACAAGAACTGTTCCTCAGTAGCTCTAGACAGAGAGAAGTGGAAAGGGAGGCCTCTGCCCTGGAGTGGGTCATCACAGGCGTTTAATAATAAAATAGTTAGCTATACATTTTCTGTACGGAAAATCCTGAACAAAAATATATGTTTTATTTCGTGTTCCTTGTAAATATTTGTAAGTCGCCTGGTGCTAACGTCGAGCTTGTGACTGTCCTGGTGTCTCCGCAGCACGTTGAGATACCAGATACTCAGCGTGCTGTTGACGCCGGTTTTGGGACTATCCTGGAGTCTCCGCAGCCCATTGAGACACCAGATACTCAGCGTGCTGTTGACGCCGGTTTTGGGACTATCCTGGAGTCTCCGCAGCCCCTTGAGACACCAGATACTCAGCGTGCTGTTGACGCCGGTTTTGGGACTATCCTGGAGTCTCCGCAGCCCCTTGAGACACCAGATACTCAGCGTGCTGTTGACGCCGGTTTTGGGACTATCCTGGAGTCTCCGCAGCCCATTGAGACACCAGATACTCAGCGTGCTGTTGACGCCGATTTTGGGACTATCCTGGAGTCTCCGCAGCCCATTGAGACACCAGATACTCAGCGTGCTGTTGACGCCAATTTTAGGACTTTTCGGGTGTCTCCGCAGCCCGTTGAGATACCCGATACTCAGCATACTGTTCTCGTCGAACTTGGGACACTTTTGGTGTATCAGCAGCCGCCTGTTGAGATGCCAGATACTCATCTTAGGACTATTCTGGTGTCTCTGAAGACCGTTGATACGCTAGATACTCAGCATGCTATTGACGCCAATATTAGTACTGTTTTAGAGTCTCAGCAGCTCGTTGAGACGCCAGATACTCAGCATGCCGTTGACTCCCAGCTTGGAACTTTTCTAGTGTCATTACGACCCGTTGAACAGCAGCTCGTTGAGATGCCAGATACTCAGCGTATTGTTGACGCCGATCTTGGGACTGTTCTGGTGTCTTACCAGCCCGTTGAGACGCCATATACTCAGCATGCAGTTGACGTCGAGCATGGGATTGTTCTGGTATCTCTGTAGACCGTTGAAATGCTAGATACTCAACATGCTATTGTCGCTAATCTTGGTACTGTTCTGGAGTCTCAGCAGCTCGTTGAGATGCCAGATACTCAGCGTATTGTTGACGCCGATCTTGGGACTGTTCTGGTGTCTTAGCAGCCCGTTGAGACGCCATATACTCAGCATGCAGTTGACGTCGAGCATGGGATTGTTCTGGTATCTCTGTAGACCGTTGAAATGCTAGATACTCAACATGCTATTGTCGCTAATCTTGGTACTGTTCTGGAGTCTCAGCAGCTCATTGAGATGCCAGATACTCAGCGTATTGTTGACGCCGATCTTGGGACTGTTCAGGTGTCTCTGCAGATCATTGAAACGCTAGATACTCAGCGTGCTATTGACGCCAATCTTGGTACTGTTCTGGAGTCTCTGCAGCTCGTTGAGATGCCAGATACTGAGCGTGGTGTTGTTGCCGATCTTGGGACTGTTCTGGTGTCTCTGCAGATCATTGAAACGCTAGATACTCAGCGTGCTATTGACGCCAATCTTGGTACTGTTCTGGAGTCTCTGCAGCTCGTTGAGATGCCAGATACTGAGCGTGGTGTTGTTGCCGATCTTGGGACTGTTCTGGTGTCTCTGCAGATCATTGAAACGCTAGATACTCAGCGTGCTATTGACGCCAATCTTGGTACTGTTCTGGAGTCTCTGCAGCTCGTTGAGATGCCAGATACTGAGCGTGGTGTTGTTGCCGATCTTGGGACTGTTCTGGTGTCTCTGCAGATCATTGAAACGCTAGATACTCAGCGTGCTATTGACGCCAATCTTGGTACTGTTCTGGAGTCTCTGCAGCTCGTTGAGATGCCAGATACTGAGCGTGGTGTTGTTGCCGATCTTGGGACTGTTCTGGTGTCTCATTAGCTTTGAGCTGCGCCTCACGCACCGCCTACTCAAACCTTCGCAGCTCGGCTTGTTGAGACCTCTCCTTATTTCTAGCTATTAGCCGACCTCAAGCTAGGAAAAATCACAAAATCAGGAGTCATTTTCAAACTATCAACTAAAGCAATTTAAAAGAAAAACTAATCTATCTTCTTACTACTGACAACACAACGTATGCCTAAATCTAACCGTTATTCTTATACTGGCGAAATAAAAACAATTGTAAATATCTAATGCAAATAAAACGAAACTGTCTGTCTACTATAAACTTACAAATACAACCTATATAAAAAAACCGGCCAAGTGCTTGTTGGACCACGCACAATGAAGGGTTCCGTAATTGGGATGAATTTATCCCAAGAACAAACTTAACATTGTAGTTGAAAAACATGTTCTCCCATTCCAACTGCAAATTTAAGTTTGTACGCCCAATATTTACCATGTTATTGATGTCTTATAGGTTTTCCTGTAATCTATAGGTATTATATATATTATAGGAGATTTTCTGTATTTTTTCCAAATTTTAGGCTCAGTAGATTTGGATATAAGGGGTGAATGGTAAATTTTTGGTATCCCACCGATCAGTGAACACGCTGAGAATACTGTTGGTGCTGCCGCGAACTGGCGTCATCAGGTATGCTTCTCTAATGATGGCTGCAAAACCATCAATGTCTGCAAACATCCCGGTCGCACTACAACGCCTCGGCAGCCGCAGCAGTACTCTCAGAGCATTATTATATTGAACACGTAGGTCGCTGTATGCCTGCTGAGTGACGCTGACCGACAGGCTGCACGTGTATAAGGACTGGCAGTAAGCTTTGCAAAGCGTTACTTTAACTGCCTTCGTAGGTCGTGCAACCCTGCGGGCCAGCATGTCACAACGGACAACCAGCGACCTACGTTCCCTTTCAATGTTACAGTTATCTCTAAGGTCTTCAGTGTGTCCTAGATACCTAAACTTGTCCACCCTTCGCAGGGATTCTCCGCAGAGTGCGACATGAGGAATACACGATTATGTACTACCTACAAATTATATTATTGCCTACTTTAAGTCAGTAACAAATCGCTTCAAATTGAATAAGCTGTGAAAAAATGCAAAAGGAACACAACCGTCAACGAAACGACGGCGACGACGACGCGTTCACGCATCTGCCCTCACGCGTCTAGTTTTTCGTAAAGGCTTTGGGGCTCCGGTCATTCTAATCGTGATAACTTAAATTGTTCATCCAAATTACTTAGTGTAAGAGACAAAGTTTATCTACATTTGATTCTAAAAACGATGAAGGTGTTTATTGTGATAATAATTAACTAAATATTCTAAAATATGCATTGTAAAAAGTATCATATTTAAATGTATTTATGGATCACTATTTTGGCTATAATAGCTTCCATATACTCGTAAAAGGTAGATATATGCTGTCGCGGACTTTTATTTACAACTGTTTAAAACAAATAATCCCACCATACATTATCTTCGTATAACTGTAACGGTTTAAGCAGCGCACTTACTTGATACTTATCGTTATATTATGGCCAAATCACACAAAATCGTAATAAATTGTAGCCTATGTCCAATTCCGAACTATAATCTATCTGTACTTATATATATAATATATATTGGATGATTTTTTTACCGTCTTGAAAAAAATTGGGTACAATATGGGAATGGAGTAGAAGCCTATGGCATACCTAGTTTTCTTTTTTGTTTTTTCAATAGCTTAGACCCAAATTAACACTACAATCAATAAACACTACATTTGAAGTAAACTAGAACAATAAAACCAGAAATTTTGAAAAAACTTTATAGAACGTTATATATATACCTATATGTTATATATATACCTATATGTTATATATATACCTATATGTTATATATATACCTATATGTTATATATATACCTATATGTTATATATATACCTATATGTTATATATATACCTATATGTTATATATATACCTATATGTTATAAGTAGGAAGTAGTACCTACTATACATTAAACAAAAGGTATTATATTAAAACATGTAAACTAAAAGATAAATAATTCAATCATCTTTGAAATGGTTTCATAAAAATACTCTTTACAGTTTTTTCGTGATTCTCTGCTTTTTTAACCGCGTTAGACATAACTTTGCAAATTAATTACACAAACATAATCTAAAATATTAAAATGCTATAATTTAACATAATACCTTTTTATTCCCAATCATTGACGTAACTCGTTTAGACGTGATCTTCAGTGACGCCGCCGCGCCGGCAAGAGATTTATAACAGGACTTCTGTTGGGAGTGAGGTCCGTGGGGTCTCTACTGCTACAGCTCGCTACAAACTACCTGCGGATAATTATTATTAATATTACGTCTGTGACATTTGTAACAGGACTTCTGTTGGGAGTGAGGTCCGTGGGGTCTCTACTGCTACAGCTCGCTACAAACTGCCTGCGGATAATTATTATTAATATTACGTCTGTGACATTTGTAACAGGACTTCTGTTGGGAGTGAGGTCCGTGGGGTCTCTACTGCTACAGCTCGCTACAAACTACCTGCGGATAATTATTATTAATATTACGTCTGTGACATTTGTAACAGGACTTCTGTTGGGAGTGAGGTCCGTGGGGTCTCTACTGCTACAGCTCGCTACAAACTGCCTGCGGATAATTATTATTAATATTACGTCTGTGACATTTGTAACAGGACTTCTGTTGGGAGTGAGGTCCGTGGGGTCTCTACTGCTACAGCTCGCTACAAACTACCTGCGGATAATTATTATTAATATTACGTCTGTGACATTTGTAACAGGACTTCTGTTGGGAGTGAGGTCCGTGGGGTCTCTACTGCTACAGCTCGCTACAAACTGCCTGCGGATAATTATTATTAATATTACGTCTGTGACATTTGTAACAGGACTTCTGTTGGGAGTGAGGTCCGTGGGGTCTCTACTGCTACAGCTCGCTACAAACTGCCTGCGGATAATTATTATTAATATTACGTCTGTGACATTTGTAACAGGACTTCTGTTGGGAGTGAGGTCCGTGGGGTCTCTACTGCTACAGCTCGCTACAAACTACCTGCGGATAATTATTATTAATATTACGTCTGTGACATTTGTAACAGGACTTCTGTTGGGAGTGAGGTCCGTGGGGTCTCTACTGCTACAGCTCGCTACAAACTGCCTGCGGATAATTATTATTAATATTACGTCTGTGACATTTGTAACAGGACTTCTGTTGGGAGTGAGGTCCGTGGGGTCTCTACTGCTACAGCTCGCTACAAACTACCTGCGGATAATTATTATTAATATTACGTCTGTGACATTTGTAACAGGACTTCTGTTGGGAGTGAGGTCCGTGGGGTCTCTACTGCTACAGCTCGCTACAAACTACCTGCGGATAATTATTATTAATATTACGTCTGTGACATTTGTAACAGGACTTCTGTTGGGAGTGAGGTCCGTGGGGTCTCTACTGCTACAGCTCGCTACAAACTACCTGCGGATAATTATTATTAATATTACGTCTGTGACATTTCTCCGGACCATGCGGCCCTGACACTAAGTTGCAGAGACCCGTTAGAAGCTTTTTGAAATGAGACTCCAGCCGACGACGATTATTCCTGTACACACTATGCAAGGATACTTAAGGACAGCCCCTGGTCGGTGCAGGACTTTGTAGATTATTTTATTTATTCGGAAGAATAAACGTACGATGGGGCTGACATATCTTTGATAAAAGCCCCTAAATAAATATATTATAGATTTAAAAAAAAGAAGAACAAACAATTACACATTATATACTTATTACAAATAAATAGAACAACATCGTTTTCCACAGATACACGAAAATACAAAGACAATATTAATAAAATAAAAGATGGACACAATACACACAGATGAGTGTGTTAGAGAATTAAGTAATAAGACATTAAAAGTATATATAGATATTATCAAAGCAGCAAGCATTAAATGTCAGGATGTTTATTGGTCATTTACTGTGTATGAAAGTACTATGAACATGGTGTGTACAGAAAGGGTTTCATAACAAAGACACAGAAAGACAAGACTAGGCATTTATTATTTCAATTAGGCTTGTCAGTAGTTAATCAGAAAGCTAGTCGTCCGTTCGCAAAACTACGTCATCATGGAGAAGAGCGGACAAGAAACTCCATGGAAACAGTATAAAGTATTACATCAACATATTATTTATATTTCCTTATAATTATCGTTATCTCAAAAACAGTTAATTCTATCTCTTGGACAATGGTCCAAGAGAACCCAGAATAATAGCAACATAATAACATTAGCTAGGAAAAGAACATGAATATTCCATTATACTGTTTGATATATTAGCAATATTATCAATAATATAACTACAACAACAATATGGTCATAATAAGCAATAATTGAGAATAGAAAAATAGAAAATAGAAAATGGTTTATTGTCCAGGTAATACAGTAAGCAGGTTTGTATATGTTAACAACAAGTTGAGACGACATGAGTAGCTTAAAATATTACCTATATCTAGTTTACAAAATAATATTTGCCAGTGAGCCTCAAACTAGACAGTTAGTCTGTTTCTTGGGACTCGAGGTACGGATTCCAGAGTGGAGACTAGAGAGGTGATTTCAAGTATTGTATGGTATGTTTGTATATAGTGTGTGTGTGTGAGGGTGTGCGTGTGTGTGTGTGTGTGTGTGTGTATTTGTTCCCATTAAACGTCTTTTGATTCAGTGTCAGGTCAGGGTATTTATATTAGTTGTTCCGAGTCATCATAGCCGGAGTTTTGCAACATTTACTTAATAATTTTTTTACAGCTGAATAAGGTGGTATTTTTAATTTCGCAGAGTTTGCAGACTTTATTGTAAGTATTAATAAGAGAGTAAGCTGGGGAGCGTCTACCTAGCAATGAGCTGTTGTCAGGTGTTGGGATTCTATAGTTTCTTTTGCTTATGATTGATGTGTAGTCGGGTCTGCTTTTAACAGTTTTGTGAGTTTTGGTGCAGGCAGAAAGAATAAAAAGCTGGCGGACTCTGAGAACTCTCGTTTCATGATAGAGTGAAGCAGTAGAGAACCGGTAGGGCTTCTTAAATGTTACTTTAAGAAGCGCTCTCTGTGCTCGTTCTACTTCAATCAAGTAGGTCTTTCCAGCACTACCCCACACGCTGATGCAGTACTGAATTATGGATTGGTATAGCGCTAGGTAAACTTGTTTTAGAGTGTCTGTGGGTAGACAGTCTCGTAGTCTACGCATGGTGTGAATGAGTTTTTTTATTCGGCCAGAAAGGTTGGATATATGTTGCTTAAATGTTAGGTGGTCATCGATAAGAATGCCGAGGTATTTTATGGAAGTGGTACGATCAAGAGGAGGACAGTCACATGGGAAAGTGGGAATGCTAGAGGAGCAGTGATGCAATTTGAGTTTTAGGTGTGCCGGGGGTTTTGAAGCGGCGGTCTTGGAGAAAGCAATATATTTTGTTTTACTACCATTCAATGTTAGGAGATTTCTGTCCAGGTTATTCGCGATAAGTGACAATCCCTCGTCTGCTACACAGTGTACATGTTCCCACGTTTTCCCGTGAAATATGATGGCAGTATCATCTGCATAAGTTATAATGTCAGCATTATTCACAGAGAGGTTTAGTATGTCGTTAATATAGACAATGAAAAGCGTGGGACCAAGTACAACTGCCCTATGGAACTCCGAAGTTAATTGGGAGTTGATCACTAGTGAAAGAGCTTACTTTTGTGTACTGTTTACGGTTTGTCAGATAGCTTTTAAACCATTCGTGACAAATTCCTCTTATTACTATCCATTCTAGTTTCTTGAGGAGTAGGCCAGTTGAAACTGTGTCAAATGCCTTTGCAAGATCAAGGAAGATGGCAAGGCATTTTTCATTTTTATCAATATGAGAAGAGACACAATTGACTAGGAGAGTGGCAGCGTCCTCAGTCGACCTATTCCTTCGAAAACCAAACTGATTCTCAGAGATGAGATGATTTTTCTCAATGAAAGAAATAAGACGAGAATTAACTATCCTCTCTAATATTTTAGAGACAGAGCTTAATAGTGCTATAGGTCTGTAGTTATTTGGTGCATGTTTGGGACCGCTTTTGTGGATAGGAGAAACCACAGCTATTTTCCAACATTCTGGGAAGGTACCGGTCTCAAGGCTCAGGTTAAAAATGTGCATCATTGGTACTAGTAAGGACTTTAAAGCTCTTTTGATAAGTATGACTGAAATTTTGTCAGGGCCAGGAGCACTTTCGGCTTTAAGGTCAGATATGATTTTAATAATTTCGTACGCATCTGTCGGTTCAAGGAGGAGAGAATGTGGGTTTGAGACGTCGGATGTGTATGTATTTATTAAAGATTCATGAGATAGATTAAGTTTTTCTAGTATCTTGTCTGCCAGACGGGTTCCTACTGAGGTAAAGTATGAGTTACATGAGTTGAGTGTCTCTTTTTCTCTATTCAGGCTCAGTAATTGAGAACTTTCATTGTTCCTAGGAGATATGTGACCTATTGATTTTATTACTTTCCATAGATTTTTTGGATTGTCTTTGTTTTCAACAATCTGTTGGTTATTGTAGTCAGACCTGATTTTTGACAGAAGTTTGGAAAAAGTTTCTATATCGAGTGTATATTTTATTTCGAACAGGGTCATCAGGGTCAGATTTACAGTCATTATGAAGATTGTCACGATGAATCATACATCTTACTAATCCCGGGGTGATCCAAGGCTTGATGCAAGCTAATTTCCTACCAATTTTTACTTGGCGCGTGTGTTTGTTTACAGTAGAAGACACAATGTTCGTGAATTCTGTGGTTGCAGTATTGACATTTGTGTCATTTGTGATGCTATTTACCAGTCAAAGCTATTTAGGTCAGCAATAACTGCTTCAGTATCTGTTTTACTTATCCATCTCTTTGCAGTACTCGTTAAAGGAAAGGCAAGGAAATATTAGCGACAACTAAGTCATGATCAGTGATTGAAGACTTGCAAACGACCCCAAAGTATTTGTTCTGCGTCTTTATAAATATGTGGTGGTGGTGGTGGTGGTTATGGCAGGTAGTAGCCCATATGCTGGGGGATGAGGGGTCCTGGGCGGCAGTCGCCTCCTTCTGCGAACACGTCATCTCCCAGAAGGAGGCGGCGGAGCGCGCGCGGGAGGAAGACCCTCTCGCGGCGCCGCTCCGAAGGCGGAGGAGGGGTCGAAGAAGACGTCGGTATGACAGTCATCTCCGACTCCTCCCAGGTGGAGGCCAGCAGGCAACGGGTGCGGGGGCACCCTTGCCTGTATTGCACAGGCCTCCACCAGTGTCGGACGGGAATGGCCAGGTGTTCCCGGCCATTCCCGTAGCCCCCCAGCCTGGGGGGCATGCGGGGCCCGCCAGCTAGGCGGGCATGCGCCGGGAGGGTTGTGGAAGCAAAGGCTGAGCCGGTTTCCCATGGCCCTCCCATCACGGCGATGCGGGAACACCGCTGAGTTTTAGTGGGTATACTGCCACTCTGGCAGGGAGTCCCACATACTCCGTGTCGTCCCCCGACGAGCGTAATGTCATTGCTCAGCGACAAAAAAAAAAAAAAAAAAAAAAAAAAAGGTAGTAGCCCATGGCAAGACATTAGACATAGGTACTCTGATGACTGACTATTGTTTGTGTTGCAAATATCAATGTTAATATCGCCAGTGACAATTAGTGTTTGTCTGTTTGCCAGTGAGCTCAGTAATGTGTCCAGTGAGTTCAGGAATGGATCAATATTTGTAAACGAAGGAGATCTGTAAATACCTAGAATTGCGACTTTATCATCGATGGTTATGAGAAGTCGATCTGCGTCTAGTATTGAAGGTTCAATAGCCGGTGTTGTAATCAGTTTTAACAAAGCAAATTAAACCTCCGTTTTTATTTTGCTGAAACGATGTGCGATATGCATTATATCCTGGCAGAGAATCTATAATACTGCCGTCAGACAGCCAGCATTCCGTTAAAATGATAACATCAAAGCAGATAGTAGTTCGCTGTAGCATTACCGCAAAGTCCTCAAAATTGTGTTGGAAGCTTCTGATATTGAGCGATAAAATTTTAAAGTTAGACTCCGTATGTTTTATTAATGTTTGACAATGTTCAATAGTTTCAACGGTGTGACAGTTTACTTGTAGATTTTCGTCTAAGTCTTGCACTATGTTAAGTAATGCCATTAGTGTAGTATTTTAATTTTGAGAGAGAAAGTTTATTTAAAGGGGCTGTCAGTGACCAACAAGTTAGTATGTTCCATTTGCCAAAGTTAACGAAAAGACCTTTTGAGAAAGTCAGGATACCCTGACACTGCAGGAAACGTAATAAATGTCTGGATATGTGTAGGTATGCGGTGGTGAGTAAGTTTAGTAGTGTGTGTATGAAGGTAGGTGACATAATTTGAACATAAAATATTTTAAATTTAAAACTTCTATATAACACAAAGGAATAAAAAAATAAAATTAAAAGTAAACAAAAAATATTTCTACAAGTACAACACACGAAATGGTTAACAATTGAAAGTACACAAAAAGAATAGATATTTCTATAATACGCAGAACAGTTATTAGCAATTGAAAATAAATAAGAACAGAGGGTTATTCTGTTAGACACGAAATGTTTAACAGTTATATTGTTATGTAGAGAAGAGCAAAAAGTACTTGTGTAAGACACATAATAGTGAACAATTAAAGGTAAGCAGTAACAAAATGTATTTCTATAATACACAAAATATTTGCTATCCATTGAAAATAAACAAGCACAAAAAGTTATACTGTGAGACACGAAATATTTAGCAGTTAAATGTAGAAACGGATAAAAACTACTTCTGTAAGACACAAAATAGTAAATAGGTAAAAGTAAGCAAGAACAAAAAGGTAAATGTAGGTAAAGTTTTCTAGTACTAGTTTTCAATAATAAAAGAGTTTGTTTGTGGAGAGGTACAGTCTTGTGCATCTGAAACATGACGACGAAGATCATACAGACTAGTGATATTGATGGGTGGAATTCCCTCCCGTTTACGTATGTAAATAGAGCCGTTTTTAATCCAACAGTATTTGAATCCGGCATTTTTGCTAACTTGGCGAGACTCACGAAATAAGCGACGGTTGTCTGGTGTTAAACGCTCATTAAAAAATATGTTTCCCTTGGTTCCCTTTACATCAATGTTGGCGCAGTTAAGGTTACGTCTGTTTTTAGCGGAACTTAGAAATTCATTACGTTTGTTACGTCTCAGAAATCGGATCACTAGTGGTCGTGGAAGCTTGTTGTCGGAATCAGTTATTGTATCGGTTGTACCATTGGTGTGTTTTTGGCGGCGTGGTCCAGAACGTGTCACATAATCCAAATCCTTCTCGTCAAGATCAACACCTATTTTCTGAGCGATGACGCGAACTATGTATGTGAGTCAAGCTTTCTGATGGAGTTTCGTTTATTCCTATGATTTCTATTTCGTTTCTTAAGGACTGCTGTGCCTGAGAGTTGAGTTGTTCTTTAAGTTGCAACACAGTATTTTGTAGTATTATGTTTTGAGAGGCACATTTTTCGAGATTGTTGATCTTTTCTTCGGCACGGGCTATTTTGTGCCCATATTCATCAAGGCGGCTATTACACTGCGTGATATGGTCTGTCAATGACCTCATTTCTGACTTCATCTCTATGACACTTTCGCGGATTAGCTTCATTTCTAAAGCTAGGTTGTTCAGAGCATTAGAGTCCACGGTTACAGGTTGCAAGGCGGGCTGATGTGTAATGTAGCAAATGAAGAAGAGGCAGAAGATCCCGAAATGTGTTGGGTAGACACACAGGTGCCGTCAGAGGCGGTGCTCAGGTGACCACTGTGACCAGTGACGGTTTCACTGCTTTGACAGTGAGAGCATTTCCAGCGCTGCCGCTGTTCTTCGGTCAGTTTACGTGCTTCCGTTATATTTGCGCATAAAGCGTGATAGTAGTAGGCACAGTTATAACACTTTATTTGTTGTGTTGGTCTTATAGGTTTAGTGCAATCCGCACAGCTGTTGTTTACCATTTTAAAAAAATACCTAATAATATGAAGCGCTTACGATTTCCAGGAATTTGATCCGCAGGTGTGCGTCGTAGGTATTGCACGTGCGGACCAGCTGGCCGGCACTTGTTCACTCAATTTGTGACACTATTTGTTAGAACTTTAGGATTGTTTTATTTTGTTTAATGTTTTTCTTTTCGAAATTATTTCTCCGGAGATTTAAATTCACCAAAACACACGTCCACTCTTGGACAACTCAAAAATCGGTTCCAAGATATAATATCAAATTACTTAACTTTTACCTGTAGGCCGGAGCTCCGTTCTGGTCGATGTCTCGAACAAGACAATGGCGTCTGCCACTTCTTTTTTTTTTTTTAAATGGCATCTCGTAGTTGACCTAGAGAGGTCGAGACTACTTAACCGGACTATCCTGTGGCTGCCTTAAGAGAACTCAAAGCCTCCAGCCAGGGGCATAAAACTTACAGACTAAGCGACTACACGCTAAGGGCTCCCCCTGTGGGGAACGGGCCTCGGCTTAGGGCGTCGCTGGGGGGAGGACAGTAAGATGGGACAGGCTGGATCAGATTAGAATTATTATTGTCAGGGGAGTTTAAAGCTACAGGCTCAGCTACGCCACCAGCTGGCACATCATACCCGAGCAAGGGACGGGGGGGAGGACGATTATTACGGGGTCGTCGCGAGGGACCTCGGCGGCGAGGTCGGAATGTCGATTTGTTTTTGTTCCTACGGTCCCTACTGCTCTCCTGGAGAAGAGTTATGGGGTCGTCGGGATCTGAGAGGACAAGCCTGGGGCGGCGGACCTTACTAATACGAGAGGGGACATAGCTAGCCGCCTCGACAACCAGAGGGTTGCGATGGTTGGTGGCTGAGTCGAAGAAACACTTGGAATTGCGTTTCAAGAACTGGGAGATGGTGGGAATATCGAGATCTACGTGGAGGATTTCGTTCCGAACGAACCAAGGGGCTCCCGTTGCCTTTCGGAGGAAACGGTTTTGGAGGGCCTGCATCCTAGGAATGAGGTGAGGTTTTGCGTGCGCAAACACTGAACCCGCATAGGTCATGATGGGGCGAATGCACGCTGTATAAATGCGCAATTTGCACCTAAGTGACAATTTGCTACGTGCATTCAGAACGGAGTGGAGTCTACCGAGAGCGAAAGCGGCGCGCGATCGCGCCTGCCTTATGTGCTCAGCGAAGGAGAGGTGGTGGTCGAGGGTCACACCGAGGTATTTGGCTCGCGTCTCCCAAGGGATCGGCTTGCCGAACATGGTGATCGGTCGGGGGGGGGGGGGAGTCGAGTGCGACGCGGTCTCAGAAAGAGGACCGCTTGACTCTTGTCGGGATTGACCTCGATTCTCCACTTCCTAAACCAGGCGCCGAGGTTATCGACTGCGGTTTGGAGAGTGCGAGATATCGGGTGTTGGTCCCTGCCCGAGTAGTAAATGGCCGTGTCGTCTGCGAACAGAGCTAACTGCGCCTTTTTACTTTTCGGGATATCGCTGGTGAACAGCGTGAAGATGAGGGGAGCGAGCACAGAGCCCTGTGTGACTCCTGCACGGATGGGATGGGGGGAGGATAGCGCTCCTTCTATGCGATAGCGAAAGGTGCGATTCGACAAAAAGTCTCGTAAGATGAGTACGAGACGATCCGGCACGCCAAGTTGGTAGAGCTTATATAATAAGCCGTTGTGCCAGACTTTGTCGAACGCTTTCGCTATATCAAAGAAGACAGCGCCCGTCATCAAACCACGTTGGAAGCCAACGCTTATGTGTTCGATGATGCGGTGGACCTGATGAACGCAGGAATGCTGCGTTCGGAAACCAAACTGCTCGTTAGGGATGAGACCCTTTGTCTCGGCATAGTCTCTGAGTCGCTTATAAATAAGCCTCTCATAGATTTTGCCGAGCATATTGAGCAGACTGATGGGGCGGTAACTAGAGGGCTCAGCCTTGGGCTTACCAGGCTTGGGGATGCCAATTACAGTGGCCTCTTTCCATGCTTGAGGAAAGATGTTGTTGCTCATGGCACCATTGAAGATGGTGACCATGAGCATTATAAGGTGGGCGGGGAAGAGTTGGATCACCCTATTGGTAATTCCATCTGAGCCGGGGGCTTTACGGAGTTTAAGACCCTTGATTATGTCCTGCACCTCGTCTGGAGTGACGGGGGGCAGGGGACAATCAGAGTCTTCAACGGGAGGGAGGGAGGCTCTACGTTCGACTTCCGCGTCGACCTCAGAGAGTCTCAAGACTGTCGGCTAGGCATTCAGCCTTGTCGACATCATCGAAAGCGATGGTCTTGTCAGGGCGGATAAGGGGGGGGGGGCATAGAGGCAGTCTCTTGGGATCTGAGCTTCCTCTGGAGTTGCCAGAAGGCTAGGTGGGTAGGCTCTAGGTCGCTCAGCATCTTGTCCCAGCCAGCGGTACGCAGCTCCTCTAAGCGTGTCTTTACAGATCTCTGTAAAGAGCGCATATGGGCTTAGTTCGCGTGGCAGGGAAAGCTGCTGTAGGCACGGACAGCCGCGTTCTTCTCATTCAGCAGCGCACGTACATCGTCCGGCAACTTCCATCGATGGTCTTCCATCGCTGGAATCTCCCTTGAACAATCGTCCAGGACAGATTGTACGTGTTCTGTGAATGAGTCGGCCGTCGTGTCAGCGATAGAGTCAAAGTGGTCGGAGATGGAGGCGTCTGCCACGCGGAGCTCCCCCTTTTATAGTCGTGAACAAACAACTTTGACGTTACATCTACCGTCATTCAAAATATAAAAGGTGGATATCCGTTTAGAATATTTTCTGTGTTTTGCTACATTATTCCTTAATATTTTAACTAGTCTACTTTTACAGACATACTAATTAAAGGAAAGAATGATTGAATAAAGTAAATCAGATATTACATACTTGTTACAAGTTTTAGGTTATGTGAAACATTACCATTTTGTCAAGATTTAACAATAAACGGAATACTCACGAAAATAATAACAATAGGTATCTATAATTAGGATAATCTATTAAGTGCATGAAATAAAATACACATAAATTACATATGCAAGTAACTCTAAAATGATTTGATATTATTCACATAATTTTCTGATTTTGTCAAGCAAAATGTTTCAAAATTTTCCAACGGGTAAAGCAAATATATCCAATTTTGAGAAAAAAACTTATTGAAATTGCCTGTGAGGAACTATGAAAGGACTATGGTCCTGTTATTATTCTAACAATAAGTATGTTAATAAATTACATACAGAAAACAGGTATTATCATACCGCGGAAATGGTTGATATTCAGAATGCATTTTAATTACAAATTACAAACAATAAGAGGAAACTTGTAATGACATTATTTAAAATGTTAATTTTAAAAACCCGTGGGATAATATTGTTGTTATACTAACTACATATAGCTATTATTTATTACTACACATATGTGCAAATAATGTGTCTTCCTGAATGCAAGATCGACACTTTTCTAAGATTTATTTACCTTAATTGTATGCATTTATAAACATTGATGATTATTATAGTACAGGTGGTGTATCTATCGAGAAGCAATGGTGATCCAATGGTGGTGGTAGGTTCGAACCCAGACCGGTGCCTTACTTTGTGTAAGTTATTATGTCATCACCACTGTCCTCAAAACGGTGAAGGAAACATCGTGTGAACATTGGGATGTCCTAGAACCAAACATTCGAAGATATCTACCAACCCGAACTGGATCGCCGTGCTGGATTATAGCCCACTCATTCTCACCGAGAGGGGACCTGTGTCACAGCCGTGGGAATGTTTTAAGCTAATAATAAATATTTATTTACATAAAAAGTGACAAATTCTTAAGAGTTCACTGATTTCTGCGCTAGGTTCAGAGACCTGTATTACAGAACTCAGTAAAAGATTATGCAATAAAAAATTAAACATTGAAATAAACATAAAGCAATTAAGTTGCTGAACTACCTTGAAGACAATGATCTCCTCAGTGACCGTCAATATGGCTTTCGCCGGGGACGGTCAACTGGCGATCTTCTTGTGTATGTCACGCACTGCTGTGGCGAAGCCATCGAGAAACACGGCGAAGCACTGGCTGTATCGCTTGACATCTCGAAGGCCTTTGACAGGGTCTGGCACGCTGCTCTGCTCAGCAAGCTTCCTGCTTATGGCATCCCAGCTGATTTTTGTAGCTGGATATCAGATTTCCTTAGTGAACGGTCGATTAAAGTAGTTGTTGATGGCTGCTCTTCTGACCTTATGGCTATTGATGCCGGAGTTCCTCAGGGGTCTGTTCACTATGCAACTCTTTTCCTGCTGCACATCAATGACCTGCTTCGGCCTGGTATTGTTGGGTACGCAGATGATAGTACAGTTTCAGAGAGATACTTGTCCAGAGCAAAAACCAGCGGGGCCGAAGTTCGTTCCTTGAGAGAGGCCATGGTAGAGCGGACAGATTTGACCTTAAGCTTTGTCTCCCAGTGGGGTGATGATAATCTGGTCTCTTTTAACGCCACCAAAACGCAGGCGTGTCTTTTTACCGCTAAAAAGAGTCGTTTCGCCCAAACTCCTACTTTTCGGGGTACATCTGTTCCTGTAACTGATCGACTTGAGCTCCTAGGCATGGAGTTGACATCTGGTCTCAACTTTGGCGCCACCATCGAGTACAAGGCCCAAACTGCGGCCAAGAAACTGGGCATCCTAAATAGGGTGAAGCGATACTTTACGCCTGGACAGCTTTTAACCCTTTACAAAGCGCAAGTCCGATCCTGCATGGAGTATGGCAGTCACCTTTGGGATGGATCAGCTAAGTACCAACTAGCCGCGCTTGACTCGGTGGAACGCAGAGCTAAGAGGCTCATTGGCGACGTAAAACTGGTGGGTGCCAAGCTTCATAGCTTGGCTCATCGCCGCAAGGTTGCCTGCTTGTCGGTCTTCTACAGATTGTACTTCGGAGAGTGTGCCCGAGAACTCCACGACCTCATTCCACCGGCCCCCTTCTACCACCGGACATCTAGACGCACTGCCAGTTACCATCCCTACCTGGTTGCTATTCCACCAATTCGCACTAAGCGCTTCCAAATGTCTTTTATAATGCGCACAGCAAAAGAGTGGAACTCACTACCTGCGTCTGTGTTTCCGAACGTATACAACCCTAATCTCTTCAAAGTGAGAGTGAACAGGCTTCTTCTGGGTAAGCTCACTCCATCGTCGACTTTGTCTCTGTCACCTCTGACCTAGACTAGAGTCAAGAGCAAACCCATCACAAATAAAAAAAATATTTATTATTTTATTTTAATTTATTTTATTTTATTAAGTTTATAATAATAATAATAATAATACCGTATTCGTCGGTACAGGCGGAGAGTGGACCGGTATACTCAGAATCGCACATTCCGGAGCGATGAAAAGTGGGTCTATAGGGCTTGGGAGCGACCAGACCATGGTGTGACCGACACGCGCCTCCCGGATGATGACGCCATGTATTCGTTCTGGCGAAGCATCTGGTCGGTGCCTGTCAGTCACACCGAAGGTGATTGGACTAGGGAGATCGAGCGAACGTGCGATCAAATACCAGAAATGGAGGCACTTACCATCAGCCCCCAAGATGTAACTTGTGCAGTCCGTCCGTTACCTAACTGGAAATCCCCAGGGCCGGACGGGCTGCACAACTTCTGGATAAAATGCTTCCACAAGTCGCACGCCCGCTTGGCATCCCAGTTCCAGTCAGCCTTAGAGTCGGGGTCGCTGCCCCAGTTCCTAACGACAGGAATAACCCACCTGCTCCATAAATCAGGTAGTACTGCGGAACCCAAAAATTATAGACCGATCACTTGTCTACCGACGGTCTATAAAGTTCTTACATCCATTTTGAGAGCTAAAATTAACAAACATATAGACAATAACTCCATCATGTCTGCCTCTCAAAATGGATGTAGGAATGGATCCCGCGGTACTAAGGAGCTGCTCCTCATAGATATGGCCATTAACCAACAGGTTCGTCGTTCCCGAAAGGATCTGTCGACATGCTGGATAGATTATAAGAAGGCCTATGACTCGGTGCCACATACATGGCTCATGAAGGTGCTGGAGTTGTATAAAGTAGATGCAACTCTGCGGACCTTCCTGATGTCGTGTATGGGGCAGTGGAGGACAGTCCTTCGCTATCCAGGATGTCTACATATCCAGAGGAATAGCGAGCCGATAAGGATCGAGCGAGGTATATTTCAAGGCGATAGTTTGAGTCCACTTTGGTTCTGCTTAGCCTTGAATCCTCTAAGCACACTGTTAGAGGATTCAGGTCTAGGCTATCGATTGAGAAGAGGTGGTCAGGTTATATCTCACCTTCTTTACATGGATGACTTGAAGCTTTTTGCCCCCAGCAATTTTCAACTGATGGAGCTATTGAAGGTAACCAAAACTTTCAGTAGTGCCATCAGGATGGAATTTGGTGTGGACAAATGTGCGGTCATGCATGTAAAGCGGGGGAGGATTTTGGAATCCGTAGAAACCCAACTCTCGGATTCCATACACCTAAGACCCCTCTCCTCACTCGAAACTTACAAGTATTTGGGTATGTCGGAAGCGTTAGGCATCAACGCTGCTGACATGAAGCAATCGCTGAAGGAGCGCTTCTTTAACCGCCTGAACAAAGTATTTAATAGTCTTCTATCAGGCGGAAACAAGGTGCGCGCCTTCAACGGTTGGGTCATGCCGGTTTTGATGTACTCTTTCGGTATACTCAAATGGACTCAAACAGAACTTGACGCCTTGGATAGAAGGGTCCGCACACTGCTGACTGCAAATCGGATGCATCACCCACGGTCATCGGTGATGAGACTGTATATTTCGCGGAAGTGTGGTGGTCGAGGCTTCTTAAATGCTAAGACCCTGCACAACCGTGAGGTATGCAGTCTCAGGGAATACTTCCTAGAAGCCGACGTGGGGATGCACCGAGATGTGGTCTCAGTGGACAAGGGCCTCACCCCGCTCTCCTTGGCTAACGAGAACTGGCGCAAACCTATAATATTAGATACTAATGACCGCAGGGAGGTATGGCAGAGCAAAGAGCTTCATGGGCGCTTTTACCGGGTCCTACATGGGCCTGATGTAGACCTCTTGGCGTCCGTATCCTGGTTGCGATTCGGTGATCTCTTTGGTGAAACCGAAGGTTTTATCTTTGCGATTATGGACGAAGTTATAATGACGAACAACTACCGGAAATATATTGTGAAGGACGGCACGGTTGACATCTGTCGGGCATGCCACCGTCCGGGGGAATCTATCCGTCACATTATTTCTGGCTGTTCTCGTCTGGCTAACGGAGACTACTTGCATAGACACAACCTTGTAGCCAGGATTATCCATCAGCAACTTGCTCTGCAATACAATCTTGTGAAATCGGAAGTACCGTACTATAGGTATGTGCCCGACCCAGTTCTCGAAAATGGCAATATCACGTTGTATTGGGATCGATCTATCACCACTGACAGGACTATTGTTGCCAATAAGCCAGATATAGTGGTGATAGATCGAAAAGAGCGTCGCACAATGATTGTTGATATAGCGGTTCCGCATGACGAGAACCTCGTGAAAGCTGAAAAAGATAAACAGATTAAGTATCTTGATTTGGCTCGCGAGGTTGTCGACATGTGGGATGTGGATACAGCAATCATTGTGCCGATAGTTGTGACAGCCAATGGCATAATATCGAAGAGTCTCGACCAACACCTGAGGAGGCTCTCGTTAGGCAGCTGGATCAAGGGCTTGATCCAGAAAGCGGTACTTCTGGACACGGCACGTATTGTTAGGAGGTTCCTCTCTCAGGAGCCCTGACCACCGGTAGCTTGGACCCTGTTCCCGATACCGGTGGGCTACTATTTTTTATATTTTTAAATGTTTTTATTTATTTTAAGTTTTTATAAAAATATTTAAAAATGTAAATCATATGTATATAATAAAAAATAAAGGAAATAATAATAATAATATTCCACAACTATCACACAACGCCGTCTAGCCTCAAGCTAAGCAGAGCTTGTGTTATGAGTACTAGACAACTGATAAACATACTTATATATTTCTAAATACATACATATATAGATAAATTACACCCAGACACAGAACAAATGATCATGCTCATCACACAAACATTTGTCCTGGGTGGGAATCGAACCCACGACCTCCGGCATAGCAGTCAGGGCCACTAACCACTAGACCAACAGGCCAGTCATGTCAGTTTGTTTGTTACTTTTTCACGCCTAAACCACTGATCATCCTGAAATTTTGCATATATAATACGTTGTCAGGTGTATAGAAACTAGAGCATGCGCCCGGGAAATCCGGGACTTGAAAATACCGGGAAATCCCGGGATTTTTTAAGCAAACCGGTACCGGGTCTTCATCCCGTGGTCCCGGTTCTTTCGATATTTCCGGTACTTTATTATTTTCTTTCTTTTTTCAATATAAAGTAACAAATCATATTCAATAAACTACTTTTTTATACAATAATGTTAATATAAAACATTTTTAATTGAAAATACTGAGAATTAACGCGCCATACAATTTTATTTGTATGGCGCGAAAATGTATTCCAGAGCGTCTTCTCGTCAGCTGGTATAATATGTAATAAGCTGAGAACATCGTTGAGTGACAGAAGCGTAAATGCTATAAGTTTCCTCAGAACTTATTACCGAGAGAAAATAACTATACAGAAATGTAAATAAGGGGTCAGTTATACCGGCCTATAGTGCTGCTAGACGAGGTGGGTAAGCTTTTTGAGCGGTTAATTGTAGCCCGCCTCGTCGGCCAATTGTCTAAGAGAGGGCCGGATCTGGACGACGGCCAATCCGGTTTCAGCACGACAGTCAGTTCGGTTTTCGGCATGGGCGCTCCACTATCGACGCGATAATGCGTGTGAGAGTCCTGGCGGAGGAAGCGGTGTCCCCGGGCGGGGTGATGGTGGCGGTGTCCTTGGACATTTCCAACGCGTTCAATACCCTGCCCTGGAGTTGTATTCGAGAGGCACTGCGTTACCATAGGGTGCCTCCCTACCTCCGCCACATCGTCGGGGCTTACTTGGCGGAAAGGTGTGTCACCTACAAGGGACGTGACGGCGGGGGCCGGCGCGATATGTCGTGCGGTATTGCACAGGGTTCAGTTGTAGGCCCTCTCCTGTGGAACATCGGATACGACTGGGTGCTGAGGGGCGAGCTCCAACCGGGAGTGGACCTGACGTGTTACGCGGACGACACGCTAGTCACGGCCCGGGAGAGTTCGTACAGGGAGGCGGTCTCGCAGGTCATGAGTCGTATCCGACGCCTGGGCCTGGAGGTGGCCGTCAACAACAAGTCGGAGGCCATCGCATTCCATGGCTCCCGACGGGCGCCACCGCCGGAATCACACATTATGGTCAGAGGGGCTCGAATCGCTGTCAAGTCAACCATGAAGTACTTAGGAGTGGTGCTCGACAGCCGGTGGGACTTCGGCCCCCACTTTCGGCGGCTGACGCCCAAGTTGATGGGCGCGGCGGGCGCGCTCGCAACACTGCTTCCCAACCTGGGGGGCACGAGCACCGCCTGTAGGCGGTTGTACTTGGAGATCGTGCGATCCATGGCCCTGTACGGGGCCCCGGTGTGGGCTTCTGACCTGACGGCTGGCTGCATTGCAATACTGCGTAAACCACAGAGCGATGGCCGTCAGAGCTATCAGGGGGTATCGCACGATCTCCTACGAGGCGGCTTGTGCTTGACCTAGAGGCGAGAGCCCTCACGTCTCTTTACCGATGGCGCGAGGAAGTGCGAACGCGGGGCGGTGAACCGATGCAGCGAGAGTTCGAGCATCATCGGTCACAGCTCCGCGAGCTCCTGGTGACGGAATGGCGGGACAGGCTTCTGCGCCCTACTGCCGGCCTCGTTACCGTCGAGGCGATCCGACCAGTGCTCGGCGAATGGCTCGGGAGGCGGCACGGCTCTGTCGTTTCGGGCGACGCAGGTGCTTTCGGGGCATGGCTGATTCGAGAAGTACCTGTGTCGCTTATGCAGGGAGCCGGACGCTCGGTGCAGTCACTGCGTCCACTGTCGGGAGGACACGGCGTGGCATACACTGGCAGAGTGTGTCGCATAGGAGGAGCCGCGCCGTGCCCTCGTATCAGTAGTTAGAGCCGACTTGTCGCTACCGGCCGTCGCTCGTTCTATGGCCGGGGGCGCCGAGTCGTGGGAGACTGCGGAAAGGGAGAGGAAGATTGAAACCACTCTCCCGACCCGCAGCAGGCGCACTAGGCGACGGCGGAGGGTGGAGGTCTTCCAGCCCCCGTAAATAGGTCCATCTTGCAGGACCCGAGGCGGCTGCGAGTAGTGTTCCATGCGCGCCCCTAATGGACATCGCGGGGGGAGTCTCACACCTCACTCACTTTAGTCAGTAAGAGTCTGACAGACCGCTCGCCCGCCCCAGAGCGGAGGACATCCATGAGGATTTTCCACCCTGGAACAAAAAAAAAAGTTTAGAACTAGGAATACACAACGCACGAGCCGAACGAGTGAATCGAGCGGTTCCACGGCAGCGGTTGGCTAGTGCTAAGGTCCGTTTAGGTGCAGTCATGAGCACTAATATGTATACACTGAGCCACTTTTAAAATTGATTTTTTCCTACTGTATTGATTATAATTTAATTTTGTTACAAACATAACATTTTGGAACCCATACTATTACGAAATAGGTCATGTCTCATAGTTGCAATCGTTATTAAAAGCGAAAAACGATTTTGAATTTTGTTATGTTTATACATATTTTTGCTCGTGAAGAGAATGTAATTATCCAGCCAGTGTTGGGTAGGTGTGTACGGGTACATCCCAAATCAAAAATATCAATTACTATTGGAACTTTACCCAACGAGCATCTAGGTTTACTCAATCTTCTAGCATTACCCGGGACTGATATATATATCACGACAAACTGACGTACTCGTACGGTGTCAATTTGCTTAACGATTAATTTCCATAACCGAATAAGCAGAGACGTTGCGTTGTAATTCACTTATCCCATTTATAATAACATCAGATAAATATTAGGTACTATTATATTACCTATGAAATTGCCGATTTACATAGGATAAAATCAATCAATTTTTTAAAAATATTTTTTTTTATGCTCTTTTGCCATATTATTGAAAGTTCGTTGATGCCCCTGATATAGATATCCTGGGAACGGGAATTGATAAATTCTTTAAAGGCGTTTTTCACCGCCTCCTTGGATTCGAAATTTTTCCCAAGGGCTTATTGTTGAGATCAAAATTTTCAGAACGGAAGCGATCAAACCAAAAACGCACCGTGCGTTCACTCGTGGTACCTTGTCTATACACGTCGTTAATATTGCGTGATGTCTGTGTTGCGTTGGTGCCACGACGGAACTCGTATACGAATATAGCGCGCAATTTCGATTTTTCCATGGTTACAGAAACATCGATATCAAAGAAAAATCGAACGGCGCCGGCGGGAAAACAAATGAACAACCGATTTGATTTTTTAAATGTCATGCTGTATTATAAAATTATTTTGAATTTGGAAATCTAAATAGAATGAAAGATTGATATTCACACTAGCCGGTATTAAAAAAAGGCGATTTCATAAGTAAAGACCTATTATTATGACCCTTTTAGCAATCAAAAGTGTAGAAATAAAGAACTTGTTTCTTTTATAAAACGTAACGGTCAATCAGGATAAGCTGTAACTGTACTAAGTCCCCCTTTTGTATATTGTTTAAATGGAGGTTATTGTACAATAATACACTCTATATATAGTACCAGCTTGGCAAATGTTCCTATTATAAGGGTTCGTTGTTATTATTACATCCGAGGGTGCAACCCTTAGTTAGGCTGCCATCAGACGGACTGCACCGCAGCAACCGCACGTAGATTCAACTGCATGCAGTTGTACGATCGACTTCATACAGTCGTGATATCAACTTCATGCGGTCGGCTGCAGACGTGTGGAGTCGATATTAACTGCATACAGTCCTGACTTCAACTTCAGGCGGTAGGCTACAATCGTGTGGAGTCGATATTAACTACATACAGTCATGACTTCAACTTCAGGAGGTAGGCTACAATCGTGTGGAGTCGATATTAACTACATACAGTCGTGACTAAAACTTCAGGAGGTAGGCTACAATCGTGTGGAGTCGATATTAGCTGCATACAGTCATGACTTCAACTTCAGGAGGTAGGCTACAATCGTGTGGAGTCGATATTAACTGCATACAGTCATGACTTCAACTTCAGGAGGTAGGCTACAATCGTGTGGAGTGATATTAACTGCATACAGTCATGACTTCAACTTCAGGAGGTAGGCTACAATCGTGTGGAGTCGATATTAACTACATACAGTCCTGACTTCAACTTCAGGAGGTAGGCTACAATCGTGTGGAGTCGATATTAACTACATACAGTCGTGACTTCAACTTCAGGAGGTAGGCTACAATCGTGTGGAGTCGATATTAACTACATACAGTCCTGACTTCAACTTCACGCTGTCGACTGCAGTCGTGTGGAGCGATATTAACTGCATTCAGTCGTGACTTCAACTGTGGAGACAACTCAAGGGGAGCTCTTGGCTAAGTAATAACAGCCGTACGGGTCGATCCATCAGGTTAAGCTACGCTTGCCGGGGTTGGTCTATGGATGGGTGACCATCTTTTCATACCGAGACTCCTCCGTGCCTTGAAAAGCACGTTAAGCCGTTGGTCCCGGCTGTCATTCGTGGATCTTTGACAGGCGTTACGGGTTGCCCGAAAGTCTGACAACTGATCTTACCAAGGGTTATTGTACTACCCAGTAACTGGGTTGTGGAGGTTAGATAGGCAGTCGCTCCATGTAAAATACTGGTATTAAGCTGCATCCGTTTAGAGTGGAAGCCGAGCCCAACATAGTTGGGAAAAGGCTAGACAGATTGACAGTCGTGACTTCAACATCACGCGGTCGGCTACAGTCGTGTAGTGTCGACACACGCTGTTCATCGCTACCCGCATACAGTTATCTGTTCCTGTACAGTTATCTGTTGTTGTACGAAGTCGAACGTACAACTGCGTGCTGTTGAATATATCGACTAATTGCGGTTACTGCTGTGCAGTCCGTCTGTTGGCAGCCTTATGTTTGCGTTAATCCCTGAGCCCTTTCATTCAACAGCCATGGTAGAAGGGGCTTGCTTTATCCAATCCATCATGGCGGCTTATTTGAAATTTTATTTTATTGTACACTACAAACATTGAAATTTCATTGTTTATGACTTGGTCAAAATGAAGTAAGCACAATGAGTTGTCTTCTGGTACAGGTGACCTCTCCAGACAAACTTTGATTGATGAAAGTCAGAAGAGTCACAGCGCAATCACATCATCCTTATCAATAATAGTAAAAAGGAAACGGTTTAATTAGCATAACAATAAAGTCTCTAATAATATACGTGCAAAAGTAACTCTGTCTGTCTGTGACCGTTTCACGCCTGATCAGCTGAACTTTGGTACTCTGGTGTATCATGACCTGGTTTAGAATACTTGTATCCCAGTAACACGTTCCCGCGGGATATTTCCCGAGCTACACGCGGGTGAAGCCGCGGGTTATATATAGATAAGTTTCACGCCTGATCAGCTGAACTTTGGTACTCAGGTATATCATGACCTGGTTTAGAATACTTGTATCCCAGTAACACGTTCCCGCAGGATATTTCCCGAGCTACACGCGGGTGAAGCCGCGGGTTATATATAGATAAGTTTCACGCCTGATCAGCTGAACTTTGGTACTCAGGTATATCATGACCTGGTTTAGAATACTTGTATCGCAGTAACACGTTCCCGCAGGATATTTCCCGAGCTACACGCGGGTGAAGCCGCGGGTTATATATAGATAAGTTTCACGCCTGATCAGCTGAACTTTGGTACTCAGGTATATCATGACCTGGTTTAGAATACTTGTATCCCAGTAACACGTTCCCGCGGGATATTTCCCGAGCTACACGCGGGTGAAGCCGCGGGTTATATATAGATAAGTTTCACGCCTGATCAGCTGAACTTTGGTACTCAGGTATATCATGACCTGGTTTAGAATACTTCTATCCCAGTAACACGTTCCCGCGGGATATTTCCCGAGCTACACGCGGGTGAAGCCGCGGGTTATATATAGATAAGTTTCACGCCTGATCAGCTGAACTTTGGTACTCAGGTATATCATGACCTGGTTTAGAATACTTGTATCCCAGTAACACGTTCCCGCGGGATATTTCCCGAGCTACACGCGGGTGAAGCCGCGGGTTATATATAAGTTAAAAAAATATAAACATTAAAAATAAAATTGTTATCAGTTAATGTTACCAGTTAATTGCGTGTTGCCAGTGATGAAAACGTGGTCACTCACAATGGGCGTCATTAGAAGGCTGACAGTCAGCCAATGGGCATTGGAGAGGGCTATGTTTGGAGTTTCCATATGTGTTCGAATCACAAATGAAGAGATCAGTAGGAAAAGCAAGGCAGTCGACATAGCCCGAAGAATTATTATTACTATTTTTACTACCATAGTTTTTACCTAGATTATTATAATACTAATTATTATAGGCCTAGATTAATATTATAAACTGAAACATATGTACACTTTTTGTAAACTTACTATTTCAATAAATCTTATTATTATTAGTTAAGTTAAGAGAAGGCAAGGTAAGTGTCTCAACAGTGCAGCAGTGGGAACGTCAAGCTCATGATGTTTATGTGAGTGGTCAAATAGCTCGCAGCAGAAAAGGCCGATATAGCATCGGAAGGCCTCGCACAAGTTCCCAGTCGAAGTGGCAGTGCTTGGGGGAGTCCTACGAGTATGTCCAGCTGTGGTGATGATGACGATCGAATTACCTACCAACTTAAAAATAATAACTTGAAGTAAATATGTACTTCAACATTTTCTTAATAACAGTACTTAAGTAATTCACGTCAAACTTACCTATTCAAGAGGTAATACTTTCCACTAGTACGCTGCTTGAATATTCATCCCCTATTGAAATCTGAATACAGAGGAGCTCGTAGCTAAGTAATAACAGCCGCACGGCTCGATCCATCAGGTTAAGCTACGCTTGCCGAGGTTGGACTGTGGATAAATGATAAATGATTTTTATTTCTGTAAGTAGGTTTGTACAAACAGTTTTACAAGTCAATCATGTTTTTTTTTTTCTTAAACTAGATGAGGTCGGCGTTTCCTATCTGACTACTCTGAGAAGAAAGGCCGTAACAAACTCAGAGGTCACAGTCTCTTATAAAGTCCAGACATAATCTTGGTCACTTCATGTGAAGACCATGTAGATCTCTATTCACTTGTCTAGATCCTCAGGGCTACAGTCTATGACAGTTAGATAGTTTCAACATTACTGAAGTCTCTATTCACTTGTCTAGATCCTCAGGGCTACAGTCTATGACAGTTAGATAGTTTCAACATTACTGAAGTCTCTATTCACTTGTCTAGATCCTCAGGGCTACAGTCTATGACAGTTAGATAGTTTCAACATTACTGAAGTCTCTATTCACTTGTCAATTTTGCGATGCCTGGAAAAGGCCGCTAAGTTGTAAGTACCTGCATTTGTAAACAACACCAAAATGTACACTTAGTATGCAAATAAATATTTGACTTGACTTGACTAGATCCTCAGGGCTACAGTCTATGACAGTTAGATAGTTTCAACACTACTGAAGTCTCTATTCACTTGTCTAGATCCTCAGGGCTACAGTCTATGACAGTTAGATAGTTTCAACATTACTGAAGTCTCTATTCACTTGTCTAGATCCTCGGGGCTACAGTCTATGACAGTTAGATAGTTTCAACATTACTGAAGTCTCTATTCACTTGTCTAGATCCTCAGGGCTACAGTCTATGACAGTTAGATAGTTTCAACATTACTGAAGTCTCTATTCACTTGGAATTTTTGTCAAAAGTGGTAAAGTATTGGGTTGGCTAATAAGTAATGAGCGACATACAACTATTTTATTTGTATTTATTTATTAAATGAATAATTGTTAATCATTAATAATATATTCACCGTCGTTTTCTACTACCATTCGCCATCGATCTGGCAAAGAGTGAATGGCGTCCGCATAGAACTTCGTTGGTTTTGAATTGATGAAGTCATCTATGTATTGTTTCAAGTGTGGTTCATCGTCAAAGCTTTTCCCGTAAATTATTACTAAGTGATCGGAACAAGCTGAAATCAGTTGGTGCTAAGTTCGGCGAATATGGAGGGTGGGGTATTATTTCCCAATTAAGCTCCAATAGTTTTAGCCTGGTACTCTTAGCAATATGCGGCCGGGCATTGTCGTGCAGGAAAAATATTTTTTCGTGTTGTGGACGTTTGCGATGGAAGTCAAGCTTCAGTTTTTCGAGTTGATCACAATATACTGTTGCTGTAATCGTAGTATTAGTAGGAAGGAATTCCCAGCTTATTACTCCATATATATCCCACCAGACAGAAAGCATTAGGCACCTTGCGAGGATAAAGATCACCTTTTGACGTTGGTTTTCCCTGTTCTTTACATCCCAGCCACTGGCGCTTGCGTGTGTTATTAACATAGAGAACCCACTTTTCATCTCCAGTGACAAGATGATCTAACCAATTAAATATGCGGCGGAAAGATAAAAGTTGTACACAAATCTCAGCTCGGTAGGTCAGCTGATCTTTACTTAATTGATGGGGTACCCAAACACTATATTTGTAAGTCTTTCCCAAACCATGTTAATGATTTTCTATGGTGCCATGAGAGCACTCGAGCTGAACAGCCAAATCGCGTGTAGTTCTTCGAGGATCTTCTTCGATTAATAGTTTTAATTTATCGATATCTATTTCCACGGGGTGCCCAGACCTTGGTTGATCGTTAAGGAAAAATCGTTATTGCGGAACCGTTGGAACCAGCGCTTTGCTGTTGCTTCGGAGACTGCATCGTGAGCTATCCTTTGACATATATTACGTGTAGCATCTGCAGCAGAATGCCCAGATTGAAACTCATATAATAAACAATGTCGTACGTGGGTTTTAATATCACTCATTTCTTTGTGAACTTTAACGCACTAACAGCCAAACTATCAATAACGCGCATGAACGCGACTCGCTCTTTATATACCCTCTGCTACAGAACGTTCTCGAACCTTTCCGAAAATTCTAGAAATTATAAACTAAAACGCTCATTACTTATTAGCCAACTCGATAATTACGAGTTTGATTGAACTATAATATAAGGACTCCTCGTTTATTTTACCGGGTCGGATCAATAAAAGTCAATAAAAGCGGAACGAAGCTGTGACGTTGCAAAATCACCAGCGACGTCTGTTGGTAAAAAAAAAAAGAAAGCTAATGTCATGGATAGTTGGCCTTAGTTCCATTACGGCAGTAGAGATGGCATTAGGTTCAATTCTTTGAATATTAGTTTTATAATTGAGATTCTAATATGAATTGTTGGACAATTAATTAATAATTATCCCAAAGTTATTACCAGCATCTAATCGTAGTGCTGGTTAAGAAGATTGATTATTGTGATCGATTTCGGATATCGATTAGCCTCTGCTGATGGGTGTTTGGTTGTCTCTGGTCAAAGCTTGTAGTGGGATGAGCGGAAGTTGGGAGTCTCTGGAAGGAGACATTTTTTATTCATCCTGGTCACGCCACGATGTGTGGATCGAGATAGTTTTTTTCCTGCACATGTAGCGGAAAAATATTACTGCCCCGGTATTATTCTAAGCGTGGTGCAGTTAATTGAAATGGATTTCAGATGGCGATTTAAGCTGTAAGTATTTTACAACACTATCTGTCCCTGCGCTGAGACTGCCTGCCTTGAGACCTCGTTGTAATTAGATTGGATATTTGTTACAAGTGGCTGAGTTAACCTGGCCTAAACCTGGAGAGATACCAGGATAGACGGGAGTTTATGATGTCGGACCTTTTATTGAGCAGAATACAGTTTGAGATCTGACACGTGGCTTTACATGTACGGGCTGCGTGTCAGAGACGTTTTAGCTTCAGGTTGACGCACGATCTTGTCCCGTCGAATTCTAGCCCGTAGGACGCGCTAGCAACGTGGGAATTCCAGATTTAGTTTGGTTTCCATTCCAAGGGCTTTTGTTCTGCTAATTGATTGAGTGATAATTTGCTAATTGAGAGACTAGTTGAGAGGTTATAGTGACTCTGTTAATTGTGGTTATTCCATCTCAGGTTGTCTATCTAAGAGCCCTAAGAGTCGCTCCATCATTAATGTTTTACACCCATTTCAGGTAAGAGAGAGAGAGAGAGAGATTATTAATTATAACTTCTTATACTGAATATTTAATGAAGGTCCTGATAGGGATTTAAATTCCTTTTAAGAGCGCTAACAATGGTTTGTCAATTTACCTGAACTGAGCTAAGAGTTATTCTGTATTCAGTTGTTCCCTCGCGGATCCTTAACAGCGATCTTGAGAATCCTTTATTTAACTCAAGTTTGTGTTGCTCTACCCTACTCTATGACGGACACGGAGTGTGTTAGGCCAACCTACCTTTATGTAAGGGAAGAGGTAAAGGTGTTTGTGTACATCTATTGTTTTATTTCTAGAATAAACTTGGTAATGTATCTGGTGGTATTTGTATAATTGATTTCTTCCTTACAGCTATACCTTATAAATTATCTTAGGCATGGTTAAGTAGTCGTCACACATAGATAAACCAAATAACATCTTAGGTTTACCAAACAATCATATGTAACTACGGGCCGGGCTGACAAAGCTAAGCTGGTTTAACTTCGCTCATATACGAGTAGCTACCGCGTCTTCTCATATACGAGTAGCTACCGCGTCTTCTCATATACGAGTAGCTACCGCGTCTTCTCATATACGAGTAGCTACCGCGTCTTCTCATATACGAGTAGCTACCGCGTCTTCTCATATACGAGTAGCTACCGCGTCTTCTCATATACGAGTAGCTACCGCGTCTTCTCATATACGAGTAGCTACCGCGTCTTCTCATATACGAGTAGCTACCGCGTCTTCTCATACTAAGCTGGTTTAGCTTCGCTCATATACGAGTAGCTACCGCGTCTTCTCATATACGAGTAGCTACCGCGTCTTCTCATATACGAGTAGCTACCGCGTCTTCTCATATACGAGTAGCTACCGCGTCTTCTCATATACGAGTAGCTACCGCGTCTTCTCATATACGAGTAGCTACCGCGTCTTCTCATATACGAGTAGCTACCACGTCTTCTCATATACGAGTAGCTACCACGTCTTCTCATATACGAGTAGCTACCGCGTCTTCTCATATACGAGTAGCTACCGCGTCTTCTCATATACGAGTAGCTACCGCGTCTTCTCATATACGAGTAGCTACCGCGTCTTCTCATATACGAGTAGCTACCGCGTCTTCTCATATACGAGTAGCTACCGCGTCTTCTCATATACGAGTAGCTACCGCGTCTTCTCATATACGAGTAGCTACCGCGTCTTCTCATATACGAGTAGCTACCGCGTCTTCTCATATACGAGTAGCTACCGCGTCTTCTCATACTAAGCTGGTTTAGCTTCGCTCATATACGAGTAGCTACCGCGTCTTCTCATATACGAGTAGCTACCGCGTCTTCTCATATACGAGTAGCTACCGCGTCTTCTCATATACGAGTAGCTACCGCGTCTTCTCATATACGAGTAGCTACCGCGTCTTCTCATATACGAGTAGCTACCGCGTCTTCTCATATACGAGTAGCTACCGCGTCTTCTCATATACGAGTAGCTACCACGTCTTCTCATATACGAGTAGCTACCGCGTCTTCTCATATACGAGTAGCTACCGCGTCTTCTCATATACGAGTAGCTACCGCGTCTTCTCATATACGAGTAGCTACCGCGTCTTCTCATATACGAATAGCTACCGCGTCTTCTCATATACGAGTAGCTACCGCGTCTTCTCATATACGAGTAGCTACCGCGTCTTCTCATATACGAGTAGCTACCGCGTCTTCTCATATACGAGTAGCTACCGCGTCTTCTCATACTAAGCTGGTTTAGCTTCGCTCATATACGAGTAGCTACCGCGTCTTCTCATACTAAGCTGGTTTAGCTTCGCTCATATACGAGTAGCTACCACGTCTTCTCATATACGAGTAGCTACCGCGTCTTCTCATACTAAGCTGGTTTAGCTTCGCTCATATACGAGTAGCTACCGCGTCTTCTCATATACGAGTAGCTACCGCGTCTTCTCATACTAAGCTGGTTTAGCTTCGCTCATATACGAGTAGCTACCGCGTCTTCTCATGTACGAGTAGGTACCGCGTCTTCTCATACTAAGCTGGTTTAGCTTCGCTCATATACGAGTAGCTACCGCGTCTTCTCATACTAAGCTGGTTTAGCTTCGCTCATATACGAGTAGCTACCGCGTCTTCTCATATACGAGTAGCTACCGCGTCTTCTCATACTAAGCTGGTTTAACTTCGCTCATATACGAGTAGCTACCGCGTCTTCTCATACTAAGCTGGTTTAACTTCGCTCATATACGAGTAGCTACCGCGTCTTCTCATACTAAGCTGGTTTAGCTTCGCTCATATACGAGTAGCTACCGCGTCTTCTCATATACGAGTAGCTACCGCGTCTTCTCATATACGAGTAGCTACCGCGTCTTCTCATACTAAGCTGGTTTAGCTTCGCTCATATACGAGTAGCTACCACGTCTTCTCATATACGAGTAGCTACCACGTCTTCTCATATACGAGTAGCTACCGCGTCTTCTCATATACGAGTAGCTACCGCGTCTTCTCATACTAAGCTGGTTTAGCTTCGCTCATATACGAGTAGCTACCGCGTCTTCTCATACTAAGCTGGTTTAGCTTCGCTCATATACGAGTAGCTACCACGTCTTCTCATACTAAGCTGGTTTAGCTTCGCTCATATACGAGTAGCTACCACGTCTTCTCATATACGAGTAGCTACCGCGTCTTCTCATATACGAGTAGCTACCACGTCTTCTCATATACGAGTAGCTACCACGTCTTCTCATATACGAGTAGCTACCGCGTCTTCTCATATACGAGTAGCTACCGCGTCTTCTCATACTAAGCTGGTTTAGCTTCGCTCATATACGAGTAGCTACCGCGTCTTCTCATACTAAGCTGGTTTAGCTTCGCTCATATACGAGTAGCTACCACGTCTTCTCATATACGAGTAGCTACCGCGTCTTCTCATACTAAGCTGGTTTAGCTTCGCTCATATACGAGTAGCTACCGCGTCTTCTCATACTAAGCTGGTTTAGCTTCGCTCATATACGAGTAGCTACCACGTCTTCTCATATACGAGTAGCTACCGCGTCTTCTCATACTAAGCTGGTTTAACTTCGCTCATATACGAGTAGCTACCGCGTCTTCTCATATACGAGTAGCTACCGCGTCTTCTCATACTAAGCTGGTTTAGCTTCGCTCATATACGAGTAGCTACCACGTCTTCTCATATACGAGTAGCTACCACGTCTTCTCATATACGAGTAGCTACCGCGTCTTCTCATATACGAGTAGCTACCGCGTCTTCTCATACTAAGCTGGTTTAGCTTCGCTCATATACGAGTAGCTACCGCGTCTTCTCATACTAAGCTGGTTTAGCTTCGCTCATATACGAGTAGCTACCACGTCTTCTCATATACGAGTAGCTACCACGTCTTCTCATATACGAGTAGCTACCGCGTCTTCTCATACTAAGCTGGTTTAGCTTCGCTCATATACGAGTAGCTACCGCGTCTTCTCATACTAAGCTGGTTTAGCTTCGCTCATATACGAGTAGCTACCACGTCTTCTCATATACGAGTAGCTACCGCGTCTTCTCATACTAAGCTGGTTTAACTTCGCTCATATACGAGTAGCTACCGCGTCTTCTCATATACGAGTAGCTACCGCGTCTTCTCATACTAAGCTGGTTTAGCTTCGCTCATATACGAGTAGCTACCACGTCTTCTCATATACGAGTAGCTACCACGTCTTCTCATATACGAGTAGCTACCACGTCTTCTCATATACGAGTAGCTACCGCGTCTTCTCATACTAAGCTGGTTTAGCTTCGCTCATATACGAGTAGCTACCGCGTCTTCTCATACTAAGCTGGTTTAGCTTCGCTCATATACGAGTAGCTACCACGTCTTCTCATACTAAGCTGGTTTAGCTTCGCTCATATACGAGTAGCTACCACGTCTTCTCATATACGAGTAGCTACCGCGTCTTCTCATATACGAGTAGCTACCACGTCTTCTCATATACGAGTAGCTACCACGTCTTCTCATATACGAGTAGCTACCGCGTCTTCTCATATACGAGTAGCTACCGCGTCTTCTCATACTAAGCTGGTTTAGCTTCGCTCATATACGAGTAGCTACCACGTCTTCTCATATACGAGTAGCTACCACGTCTTCTCATATACGAGTAGCTACCGCGTCTTCTCATATACGAGTAGCTACCGCGTCTTCTCATACTAAGCTGGTTTAGCTTCGCTCATATACGAGTAGCTACCGCGTCTTCTCATACTAAGCTGGTTTAGCTTCGCTCATATACGAGTAGCTACCGCGTCTTCTCATACTAAGCTGGTTTAACTTCGCTCATATACGAGTAGCTACCGCGTCTTCTCATATACGAGTAGCTACCGCGTCTTCTCATACTAAGCTGGTTTAGCTTCGCTCATATACGAGTAGCTACCACGTCTTCTCATATACGAGTAGCTACCACGTCTTCTCATATACGAGTAGCTACCACGTCTTCTCATATACGAGTAGCTACCGCGTCTTCTCATACTAAGCTGGTTTAGCTTCGCTCATATACGAGTAGCTACCGCGTCTTCTCATACTAAGCTGGTTTAGCTTCGCTCATATACGAGTAGCTACCACGTCTTCTCATACTAAGCTGGTTTAGCTTCGCTCATATACGAGTAGCTACCACGTCTTCTCATATACGAGTAGCTACCGCGTCTTCTCATATACGAGTAGCTACCACGTCTTCTCATATACGAGTAGCTACCACGTCTTCTCATATACGAGTAGCTACCGCGTCTTCTCATATACGAGTAGCTACCGCGTCTTCTCATACTAAGCTGGTTTAGCTTCGCTCATATACGAGTAGCTACCACGTCTTCTCATATACGAGTAGCTACCACGTCATCTCATATACGAGTAGCTACCGCGTCTTCTCATATACGAGTAGCTACCGCGTCTTCTCATATACGAGTAGCTACCGCGTCTTCTCATACTAAGCTGGTTTAGCTTCGCTCATATACGAGTAGCTACCACGTCTTCTCATACTAAGCTGGTTTAGCTTCGCTCATATACGAGTAGCTACCACGTCTTCTCATATACGAGTAGCTACCGCGTCTTCTCATACTAAGCTGGTTTAGCTTCGCTCATATACGAGTAGCTACCGCGTCTTCTCATACTAAGCTGGTTTAGCTTCGCTCATATACGAGTAGCTACCACGTCTTCTCATATACGAGTAGCTACCGCGTCTTCTCATACTAAGCTGGTTTAGCTTCGCTCATATACGAGTAGCTACCGCGTCTTCTCATACTAAGCTGGTTTAGCTTCGCTCATATACGAGTAGCTACCACGTCTTCTCATATACGAGTAGCTACCGCGTCTTCTCATACTAAGCTGGTTTAGCTTCGCTCATATACGAGTAGCTACCGCGTCTTCTCATACTAAGCTGGTTTAGCTTCGCTCATATACGAGTAGCTACCACGTCTTCTCATATACGAGTAGCTACCGCGTCTTCTCATACTAAGCTGGTTTAGCTTCGCTCATATACGAGTAGCTACCGCGTCTTCTCATACTAAGCTGGTTTAGCTTCGCTCATATACGAGTAGCTACCGCGTCTTCTTATACTAAGCTGGTTTAGCTTCGCTCATATACGAGTAGCTACCACGTCTTCTCATATACGAGTAGCTACCGCGTCTTCTCATACTAAGCTGGTTTAGCTTCGCTCATATACGAGTAGCTACCGCGTCTTCTCATAATAAGCTGGTTTAGCTTCGCTCATATACGAGTAGCTACCACGTCTTCTCATATACGAGTAGCTACCGCGTCTTCTCATACTAAGCTGGTTTAGCTTCGCTCATGTACGAGTAGCTACCGCGTCTTCTCATAATAAGCTGGTTTAGCTTCGCTCATATACGAGTAGCTACCACGTCTTCTCATATACGAGTAGCTACCACGTCTTCTCATATACGAGTAGCTACCGCGTCTTCTCATATACGAGTAGCTACCGCGTCTTCTCATACTAAGCTGGTTTAGCTTCGCTCATATACGAGTAGCTACCGCGTCTTCTCATAATAAGCTGGTTTAGCTTCGCTCATATACGAGTAGCTACCACGTCTTCTCATATACGAGTAGCTACCACGTCTTCTCATATACGAGTAGCTACCGCGTCTTCTCATATACGAGTAGCTACCGCGTCTTCTCATACTAAGCTGGTTTAGCTTCGCTCATATACGAGTAGCTACCGCGTCTTCTCATACTAAGCTGGTTTAGCTTCGCTCATATACGAGTAGCTACCACGTCTTCTCATATACGAGTAGCTACCGCGTCTTCTCATACTAAGCTGGTTTAGCTTCGCTCATATACGAGTAGCTACCGCGTCTTCTCATATACGAGTAGCTACCACGTCTTCTCATATACGAGTAGCTACCGCGTCTTCTCATATACGAGTAGCTACCACGTCTTCTCATATACGAGTAGCTACCACGTCTTCTCATAAACGAGTAGCTACCGCGTCTTCTCATACTAAGCTGGTTTAGCTTCGCTCATATACGAGTAGCTACCGCGTCTTCTCATAATAAGCTGGTTTAGCTTCGCTCATATACGAGTAGCTACCACGTCTTCTCATATACGAGTAGCTACCACGTCTTCTCATATACGAGTAGCTACCGCGTCTTCTCATATACGAGTAGCTACCGCGTCTTCTCATACTAAGCTGGTTTAGCTTCGCTCATATACGAGTAGCTACCGCGTCTTCTCATACTAAGCTGGTTTAGCTTCGCTCATATACGAGTAGCTACCACGTCTTCTCATATACGAGTAGCTACCGCGTCTTCTCATACTAAGCTGGTTTAGCTTCGCTCATATACGAGTAGCTACCGCGTCTTCTCATACTAAGCTGGTTTAGCTTCGCTCATATACGAGTAGCTACCACGTCTTCTCATATACGAGTAGCTACCGCGTCTTCTCATACTAAGCTGGTTTAGCTTCGCTCATATACGAGTAGCTACCGCGTCTTCTCATACTAAGCTGGTTTAGCTTCGCTCATATACGAGTAGCTACCACGTCTTCTCATATACGAGTAGCTACCGCGTCTTCTCATACTAAGCTGGTTTAGCTTCGCTCATATACGAGTAGCTACCGCGTCTTCTCATACTAAGCTGGTTTAGCTTCGCTCATATACGAGTAGCTACCGCGTCTTCTCATACTAAGCTGGTTTAGCTTCGCTCATATACGAGTAGCTACCACGTCTTCTCATATACGAGTAGCTACCACGTCTTCTCATATACGAGTAGCTACCGCGTCTTCTCATATACGAGTAGCTACCGCGTCTTCTCATACTAAGCTGGTTTAGCTTCGCTCATATACGAGTAGCTACCGCGTCTTCTCATACTAAGCTGGTTTAGCTTCGCTCATATACGAGTAGCTACCACGTCTTCTCATATACGAGTAGCTACCGCGTCTTCTCATACTAAGCTGGTTTAGCTTCGCTCATATACGAGTAGCTACCGCGTCTTCTCATATACGAGTAGCTACCACGTCTTCTCATATACGAGTAGCTACCGCGTCTTCTCATATACGAGTAGCTACCACGTCTTCTCATATACGAGTAGCTACCACGTCTTCTCATAAACGAGTAGCTACCGCGTCTTCTCATACTAAGCTGGTTTAGCTTCGCTCATATACGAGTAGCTACCGCGTCTTCTCATAATAAGCTGGTTTAGCTTCGCTCATATACGAGTAGCTACCACGTCTTCTCATATACGAGTAGCTACCACGTCTTCTCATATACGAGTAGCTACCGCGTCTTCTCATATACGAGTAGCTACCGCGTCTTCTCATACTAAGCTGGTTTAGCTTCGCTCATATACGAGTAGCTACCGCGTCTTCTCATACTAAGCTGGTTTAGCTTCGCTCATATACGAGTAGCTACCACGTCTTCTCATATACGAGTAGCTACCGCGTCTTCTCATACTAAGCTGGTTTAGCTTCGCTCATATACGAGTAGCTACCGCGTCTTCTCATACTAAGCTGGTTTAGCTTCGCTCATATACGAGTAGCTACCACGTCTTCTCATATACGAGTAGCTACCGCGTCTTCTCATACTAAGCTGGTTTAGCTTCGCTCATATACGAGTAGCTACCGCGTCTTCTCATACTAAGCTGGTTTAGCTTCGCTCATATACGAGTAGCTACCACGTCTTCTCATATACGAGTAGCTACCGCGTCTTCTCATACTAAGCTGGTTTAGCTTCGCTCATATACGAGTAGCTACCGCGTCTTCTCATACTAAGCTGGTTTAGCTTCGCTCATATACGAGTAGCTACCGCGTCTTCTCATACTAAGCTGGTTTAGCTTCGCTCATATACGAGTAGCTACCACGTCTTCTCATATACGAGTAGCTACCGCGTCTTCTCATACTAAGCTGGTTTAGCTTCGCTCATATACGAGTAGCTACCGCGTCTTCTCATAATAAGCTGGTTTAGCTTCGCTCATATACGAGTAGCTACCACGTCTTCTCATATACGAGTAGCTACCGCGTCTTCTCATACTAAGCTGGTTTAGCTTCGCTCATGTACGAGTAGCTACCGCGTCTTCTCATAATAAGCTGGTTTAGCTTCGCTCATATACGAGTAGCTACCACGTCTTCTCATATACGAGTAGCTACCACGTCTTCTCATATACGAGTAGCTACCGCGTCTTCTCATATACGAGTAGCTACCGCGTCTTCTCATACTAAGCTGGTTTAGCTTCGCTCATATACGAGTAGCTACCGCGTCTTCTCATAATAAGCTGGTTTAGCTTCGCTCATATACGAGTAGCTACCACGTCTTCTCATATACGAGTAGCTACCACGTCTTCTCATATACGAGTAGCTACCGCGTCTTCTCATATACGAGTAGCTACCGCGTCTTCTCATACTAAGCTGGTTTAGCTTCGCTCATATACGAGTAGCTACCGCGTCTTCTCATACTAAGCTGGTTTAGCTTCGCTCATATACGAGTAGCTACCACGTCTTCTCATATACGAGTAGCTACCGCGTCTTCTCATACTAAGCTGGTTTAGCTTCGCTCATATACGAGTAGCTACCGCGTCTTCTCATATACGAGTAGCTACCACGTCTTCTCATATACGAGTAGCTACCGCGTCTTCTCATATACGAGTAGCTACCACGTCTTCTCATATACGAGTAGCTACCACGTCTTCTCATAAACGAGTAGCTACCGCGTCTTCTCATATACGAGTAGCTACCACGTCTTCTCATATACGAGTAGCTACCACGTCTTCTCATATACGAGTAGCTACCGCGTCTTCTCATACTAAGCTGGTTTAGCTTCGCTCATATACGAGTAGCTACCACGTCTTCTCATATACGAGTAGCTACCGCGTCTTCTCATACTAAGCTGGTTTAGCTTCGCTCATATACGAGTAGCTACCGCGTCTTCTCATACTAAGCTGGTTTAGCTTCGCTCATATACGAGTAGCTACCACGTCTTCTCATATACGAGTAGCTACCGCGTCTTCTCATACTAAGCTGGTTTAGCTTCGCTCATATACAAGTAGCTACCACGTCTTCTCATATACGAGTAGCTACCACGTCTTCTCATATACGAGTAGCTACCGCGTCTTCTCATATACGAGTAGCTACCGCGTCTTCTCATACTAAGCTGGTTTAGCTTCGCTCATATACGAGTAGCTACCGCGTCTTCTCATACTAAGCTGGTTTAGCTTCGCTCATATACGAGTAGCTACCACGTCTTCTCATACTAAGCTGGTTTAGCTTCGCTCATATACGAGTAGCTACCACGTCTTCTCATATACGAGTAGCTACCGCGTCTTCTCATACTAAGCTGGTTTAGCTTCGCTCATATACGAGTAGCTACCGCGTCTTCTCATATACGAGTAGCTACCACGTCTTCTCATATACGAGTAGCTACCGCGTCTTCTCATATACGAGTAGCTACCACGTCTTCTCATATACGAGTAGCTACCGCGTCTTCTCATACTAAGCTGGTTTAGCTTCGCTCATATACGAGTAGCTACCACGTCTTCTCATATACGAGTAGCTACCACGTCTTCTCATATACGAGTAGCTACCGCGTCTTCTCATACTAAGCTGGTTTAGCTTCGCTCATATACGAGTAGCTACCGCGTCTTCTCATACTAAGCTGGTTTAGCTTCGCTCATATACGAGTAGCTACCGCGTCTTCTCATACTAAGCTGGTTTAGCTTCGCTCATATACGAGTAGCTACCACGTCTTCTCATATACGAGTAGCTACCGCGTCTTCTCATACTAAGCTGGTTTAGCTTCGCTCATATACGAGTAGCTACCGCGTCTTCTCATACTAAGCTGGTTTAGCTTCGCTCATATACGAGTAGCTACCACGTCTTCTCATATACGAGTAGCTACCGCGTCTTCTCATATACGAGTAGCTACCACGTCTTCTCATATACGAGTAGCTACCACGTCTTCTCATATACGAGTAGCTACCACGTCTTCTCATATACGAGTAGCTACCGCGTCTTCTCATATACGAGTAGCTACCACGTCTTCTCATATACGAGTAGCTACCGCGTCTTCTCATATACGAGTAGCTACCACGTCTTCTCATATACGAGTAGCTACCGCGTCTTCTCATGCTAAGCTGGTTTAGCTTCGCTCATATACGAGTAGCTACCACGTCTTCTCATATACGAGTAGCTACCGCGTCTTCTCATACTAAGCTGGTTTAGCTTCGCTCATATACGAGTAGCTACCGCGTCTTCTCATACTAAGCTGGTTTAGCTTCGCTCATATACGAGTAGCTACCACGTCTTCTCATATACGAGTAGCTACCGCGTCTTCTCATACTAAGCTGGTTTAGCTTCGCTCATATACGAGTAGCTACCGCGTCTTCTCATACTAAGCTGTTTTAGCTTCGCTCATATACGAGTAGCTACCGCGTCTTCTCATACTAAGCTGGTTTAGCTTCGCTCATATACGAGTAGCTACCACGTCTTCTCATATACGAGTAGCTACCACGTCTTCTCATATACGAGTAGCTACCGCGTCTTCTCATATACGAGTAGCTACCGCGTCTTCTCATACTAAGCTGGTTTAGCTTCGCTCATATACGAGTAGCTACCGCGTCTTCTCATACTAAGCTGGTTTAGCTTCGCTCATATACGAGTAGCTACCACGTCTTCTCATACTAAGCTGGTTTAGCTTCGCTCATATACGAGTAGCTACCGCGTCTTCTCATATACGAGTAGCTACCACGTCTTCTCATATACGAGTAGCTACCGCGTCTTCTCATATACGAGTAGCTACCACGTCTTCTCATATACGAGTAGCTACCGCGTCTTCTCATACTAAGCTGGTTTAGCTTCGCTCATATACGAGTAGCTACCACGTCTTCTCATATACGAGTAGCTACCACGTCTTCTCATATACGAGTAGCTACCGCGTCTTCTCATACTAAGCTGGTTTAGCTTCGCTCATATACGAGTAGCTACCGCGTCTTCTCATACTAAGCTGGTTTAGCTTCGCTCATATACGAGTAGCTACCACGTCTTCTCATATACGAGTAGCTACCGCGTCTTCTCATACTAAGCTGGTTTAGCTTCGCTCATATACGAGTAGCTACCGCGTCTTCTCATATACGAGTAGCTACCGCGTCTTCTCATATACGAGTAGCTACCGCGTCTTCTCATACTAAGCTGGTTTAGCTTCGCTCATATACGAGTAGCTACCGCGTCTTCTCATACTAAGCTGGTTTAGCTTCGCTCATATACGAGTAGCTACCACGTCTTCTCATATACGAGTAGCTACCGCGTCTTCTCATACTAAGCTGGTTTAGCTTCGCTCATATACGAGTAGCTACCACGTCTTCTCATATACGAGTAGCTACCGCGTCTTCTCATACTAAGCTGGTTTAGCTTCGCTCATATACGAGTAGCTACCACGTCTTCTCATATACGAGTAGCTACCACGTCTTCTCATATACGAGTAGCTACCGCGTCTTCTCATATACGAGTAGCTACCGCGTCTTCTCATACTAAGCTGGTTTAGCTTCGCTCATATACGAGTAGCTACCGCGTCTTCTCATACTAAGCTGGTTTAGCTTCGCTCATATACGAGTAGCTACCACGTCTTCTCATACTAAGCTGGTTTAGCTTCGCTCATATACGAGTAGCTACCACGTCTTCTCATATACGAGTAGCTACCGCGTCTTCTCATACTAAGCTGGTTTAGCTTCGCTCATATACGAGTAGCTACCGCGTCTTCTCATATACGAGTAGCTACCACGTCTTCTCATATACGAGTAGCTACCGCGTCTTCTCATACTAAGCTGGTTTAGCTTCGCTCATATACGAGTAGCTACCACGTCTTCTCATATACGAGTAGCTACCACGTCTTCTCATATACGAGTAGCTACCGCGTCTTCTCATACTAAGCTGGTTTAGCTTCGCTCATATACGAGTAGCTACCGCGTCTTCTCATACTAAGCTGGTTTAGCTTCGCTCATATACGAGTAGCTACCACGTCTTCTCATATACGAGTAGCTACCGCGTCTTCTCATACTAAGCTGGTTTAGCTTCGCTCATATACGAGTAGCTACCGCGTCTTCTCATACTAAGCTGGTTTAGCTTCGCTCATATACGAGTAGCTACCACGTCTTCTCATATACGAGTAGCTACCGCGTCTTCTCATACTAAGCTGTTTTAGCTTCGCTCATATACGAGTAGCTACCGCGTCTTCTCATATACGAGTAGCTACCACGTCTTCTCATATACGAGTAGCTACCGCGTCTTCTCATATACGAGTAGCTACCACGTCTTCTCATATACGAGTAGCTACCGCGTCTTCTCATACTAAGCTGGTTTAGCTTCGCTCATATACGAGTAGCTACCACGTCTTCTCATATACGAGTAGCTACCACGTCTTCTCATATACGAGTAGCTACCGCGTCTTCTCATACTAAGCTGGTTTAGCTTCGCTCATATACGAGTAGCTACCGCGTCTTCTCATACTAAGCTGGTTTAGCTTCGCTCATATACGAGTAGCTACCACGTCTTCTCATATACGAGTAGCTACCGCGTCTTCTCATACTAAGCTGGTTTAGCTTCGCTCATATACGAGTAGCTACCGCGTCTTCTCATACTAAGCTGTTTTAGCTTCGCTCATATACGAGTAGCTACCACGTCTTCTCATATACGAGTAGCTACCGCGTCTTCTCATACTAAGCTGGTTTAGCTTCGCTCATATACGAGTAGCTACCACGTCTTCTCATATACGAGTAGCTACCGCGTCTTCTCATACTAAGCTGGTTTAGCTTCGCTCATATACGAGTAGCTACCGCGTCTTCTCATACTAAGCTCGTTTAGCTTCGCTCATATACGAGTAGCTACCACGTCTTCTCATATACGAGTAGCTACCGCGTCTTCTCATACTAAGCTGGTTTAGCTTCGCTCATATACGAGTAGCTACCACGTCTTCTCATATACGAGTAGCTACCGCGTCTTCTCATACTAAGCTGGTTTAGCTTCGCTCATATACGAGTAGCTACCACGTCTTCTCATATACGAGTAGCTACCGCGTCTTCTCATACTAAGCTGGTTTAGCTTCGCTCATATACGAGTAGCTACCGCGTCTTCTCATACTAAGCTGGTTTAGCTTCGCTCATATACGAGTAGCTACCACGTCTTCTCATATACGAGTAGCTACCGCGTCTTCTCATACTAAGCTGGTTTAGCTTCGCTCATATACGAGTAGCTACCGCGTCTTCTCATACTAAGCTGGTTTAGCTTCGCTCATATACGAGTAGCTACCGCGTCTTCTCATACTAAGCTGGTTTAGCTTCGCTCATATACGAGTAGCTACCGCGTCTTCTCATATACGAGTAGCTACCGCGTCTTCTCATACTAAGCTGGTTTAGCTTCGCTCATATACGAGTAGCTACCACGTCTTCTCATATACGAGTAGCTACCGCGTCTTCTCATACTAAGCTGGTTTAGCTTCGCTCATGTACGAGTAGCTACCGCGTCTTCTCATACTAAGCTGGTTTAGCTTCGCTCATGTACGAGTAGCTACCGCGTCTTCTCATACTAAGCTGGTTTAGCTTCGCTCATATACGAGTAGCTACCACGTCTTCTCATATACGAGTAGCTACCGCGTCTTCTCATACTAAGCTGGTTTAGCTTCGCTCATGTACGAGTAGCTACCGCGTCTTCTCATACTAAGCTGGTTTAGCTTCGCTCATATACGAGTAGCTACCACGTCTTCTCATACTAAGCTGGTTTAGCTTCGCTCATATACGAGTAGCTACCACGTCTTCTCATATACGAGTAGCTACCGCGTCTTCTCATACTAAGCTGGTTTAGCTTCGCTCATGTACGAGTAGCTACCGCGTCTTCTCATACTAAGCTGGTTTAGCTTCGCTCATGTACGAGTAGCTACCGCGTCTTCTCATACTAAGCTGGTTTAGCTTCGCTCATGTACGAGTAGCTACCGCGTCTTCTCATACTAAGCTGGTTTAGCTTCGCTCATGTACGAGTAGCTACCGCGTCTTCTCATACTAAGCTGGTTTAGCTTCGCTCATATACGAGTAGCTACCACGTCTTCTCATATACGAGTAGCTACCGCGTCTTCTCATACTAAGCTGGTTTAGCTTCGCTCATATACGAGTAGCTACCACGTCTTCTCATATACGAGTAGCTACCGCGTCTTCTCATGTACGAGTAGCTACCGCGTCTTCTCATACTAAGCTGGTTTAGCTTCGCTCATATACGAGTAGCTACCGCGTCTTCTCATACTACGGCTTATGAGCATATGAAAAGAATCGGTAGCTTAGCAGTTTGCTCAAACTTATCTTCGTTTCGCTTCGTTCTCAATGTGGCCTGCGCTTTTTAAACAAGTAATTATTTAAATAATTAACAGTCATTTTACATTTTACGAGTATGTCCGCCTGTCAGCTCTCTAAACTGACTCCTACTGCTTTATAAGCTTTTAACTTGCATGTTCGTATGAAAGTTGTCCTTTTCAAAATTTGCAAGTTATATTTGACCCACTTCCCGGTGTTCGATTGCAAGTTATATTTGACCCACTTCCCGGTGTTCGATTGCAAGTTATATTTGAGCCACTTCCCGGTGTTCGATTGCAAGTTATATTTGACCCACTTCCCGGTGTTCGATTGAGCTGAAATTTGACATACGTATGTAAAATCGGTGACAATGCAATATTTTTGTACCATCGAGCTGATGTATGATTTTACAAATAAGATTTTTTTTTTGCAACGCAAACGGGGTCTTAGAAATTCTAAATGGGGCTACTAAGACATGTGGGGTATCATATGAAAGAGCGCTATTTGCACATTATTGAACTTTTTTTTTTTGACCGAATAGTTTTCGACTTTTTATGAAAAATGTAAAAAAAAATACAGTTTGTAGTATATCAATGTACTACACTACATTATTCGACTAAAGCTAGATATTAATTATCTGTAGGATTTTGATATTTAGTCTGTAACATTACTACTTTCACCTCCCTATAGTACTTGCTAGAAACTCAGAGGCTATAAATAAGACTGGACGGGGGGGACTCTCCCTTTTTTTCTGCCATAACCAGAAGCCTGTATAGTTCCCCGAAATTGGGTAAGTACTCATAGTGTCCTTAGGGAAATCTGTATATTACTATAACTGTATTTTTATCTTGTGTATATGTATTCTAAATAATGATTTTGTAAGCCACTGGATGCCGATTTTCCTCTCCAATGACCCATTTCCTTGTCTTGGGGCTACGGACTCGTCTGGTTAGGAAACTACGCACATCACAGAGGCATCACCGCTACGGTTATTACCTACATCACCGCTTCGGATTCATTCACCGCTCCGGCTAGACCACCTTTGGCTAGACTACCGGTCATAACCACTACGGCAGCCTACGCGCCAGACGCGGCCCTCTACCCGGCACCCTACGCGCCAGACGCGGCCCTCTACCGGCACCCTACGCGCCAGACGCGGCTCTCTACCCGGCAACTACGCGCCAGTCGCGGCCATCTACCCGGCAACTACGCGCCAGTCGCGGCCATCTACCCGGCAACTACGCGCCAGACGCGGCCATCTACCCGGCAACTACGCGCCAGTCGCGGCCATCTACCCGGCAACTACGCGCCAGTCGCGGCCATCTACCCGGCAACTACGCGCCAGTCGCGGCCATCTACCCGGCAACTACGCGCCAGTCGCGGCCATCTACCCGGCAACTACGCGCCAGTCGCGGCCATCTACCCGGCAACTACGCGCCAGTCGCGGCCATCTACCCGGCAACTACGCGCCAGTCGCGGCCATCTACCCGGCAACTACGCGCCAGTCGCGGCCATCTACCCGGCAACTACGCGCCAGTCGCGGCCATCTACCCGGCAACTACGCGCCAGTCGCGGCCATCTACCCGGCAACTACGCGCCAGTCGCGGCCATCTACCCGGCAACTACGCGCCAGTCGCGGCCATCTACCCGGCAACTACGCGCCAGTCGCGGCCATCTACCCGGCAACTACGCGCCAGTCGCGGCCATCTACCCGGCAACTACGCGCCAGTCGCGGCCATCTACCCGGCAACTACGCGCCAGTCGCGGCCATCTACCCGGCAACTACGCGCCAGTCGCGGCCATCTACCCGGCAACTACGCGCCAGTCGCGGCCATCTACCCGGCAACTACGCGCCAGTCGCGGCCATCTACCCGGCAACTACGCGCCAGTCGCGGCCATCTACCCGGCAACTACGCGCCAGTCGCGGCCATCTACCCGGCAACTACGCGCCAGTCGCGGCCATCTACCCGGCAACTACGCGCCAGTCGCGGCCATCTACCCGGCAACTACGCGCCAGTCGCGGCCATCTACCCGGCAACTACGCGCCAGTCGCGGCCATCTACCCGGCAACTACGCGCCAGTCGCGGCCATCTAACCGGCGACTAAGGCCGAACACGCCGAGCCACCGCAGCGCCAGCCAGACGGTCCACCCAGGGCAGTACACTTCCACTTTTTATAACCCCACAGCGAACAAACCTTACAACTAGAATCTACGACCCTCTTCTGTAACTTGTGGCTTAACCTATAATTAAACTCTGTTTTAAGTGACACTGAGTCTCATTCTCTACCCATAAAACCCCTATGGTACAAGTTCCTCCCCCTTATCTTCGAAGTTTGCATAAGAAAAAGCTGTAATTATTCTATGTGATAGAAGTTTATGTAAATATTACAGGAAAAATAAAACGATGTCTCTAAATAGCACGCTTTTTTTATATATGATGATACGGAACCCGCGGTGCGCGAGTTTGACTCGCTCTTGACCGGTTTTTTTTTAATATAACTGAAAAAAGAAAACCTATCAAAATAATATTCATAAAGGTTACATGGAAGCACCAAATAGGCTATAATCTCCACAGTAGTAACTACCTAAAGCTAATCTTGTTTATTGTTCTCACAATTGTGTTTTTCGAGAATGCGTGTATCTTCCCACCGTTCGGAAGCAATGAGAATTCGTTTAAGGAAACATTAAGACAATCAGCACTAATTAGACACCTTTTACTCTCAAGAAATATTGATTTTCCGCATTCTCTCCTATAGGTACATTGAGCAAGGCAAATTAAAATAGTACAAGAATAAGGAAACCTGTGAAACTAATATTCAAAACTGTTTGAGTAAGGAAGTAATAATATGTTTCGATTTTCGTTTGGATAAAGAACGTTGGATGTAGGGTGCATCCCTAACATAAGTAATGTCAATGCAAAAATGTAGAATGTCAATGTAACTTAAATGCAGAAAATGTCAGTGAGTGCTCAACGGGATGAATCTAAATAAAAATGCAAGTTGTCTCGACTCAAACCACGTCTAATTGAACACTAAAAAATGTAATATACATAAAATGCATAGAATAATGCCATGTGTCAGCGTCAATGCATTGCCAAATGTAGGTCGCGTCCAAGGTGCAAATACGCGAGTCTACTGGCTAACTTATTGCAATAACAATATATTAAAACCCATGTACGTGCACCGTACATTTGACATTGATTTTAAAATCAGAAGAACGAAACTCAATTGTTTAAGGTTTTCATTGGTTTCCATAGTACAAGCTCTGCTTAGTGGTGTATTCCCGTTCGTCCCCTCGACTTCGTCCCCCTCGGGGGATGAACGGGAATTCACATAAATAATATTTAATTTGTTCCCGATCGACCCATTCCTAATTCAAGAGGGGACGAATGGGAATATGTTCTTCGATTAGTGCCATTCGTCCCACTAAAAAGATTTGTGCATAATATGTTTATTCGTTGTTTCGTAGTTTACTTTTAAATTAGTTACTTCGTTAGATTTAATCATTATTTTACAAAACTCTTCTCTATTTTTTTATGAATTATAAAAACGTATCCTAAGTTTATCATTGTTTCATTTAAAATGTTTGCCTACACTAAATGTAACAGCTCTGGCGGGATGCGCCGGCGATGCCACCGTAATGTGACACCGTATACCTACATAAGCAAATGTGACTTTGTAAAAATTAGGCCTTTGTAAGAATTAGTTGATTCTGTGATTTTCACTGTGATTTTTATTCCTTAACAAATGACAGATTTTTATTTCAAATTTGTTTTTTTACCACTTAAAACCACCAGTCTTATATTATTTGGTGGGAGCAATAGAACTAAAAAACAAATTAATAAATTATTCCCGTTCGTCCCCCCAAAAAAATTAGTGGGACCATCGGGAAAATAAATAACGAATTCCCGTTCGTCCCCCGAGGGGGACGAACGGGAATACACCTGCTTAATATGGGGTCAGATGACCGTGTATGAATAATATCCCAGGATATTTATTATTTATATCATTATAAAGTAATTAAACCGATGGTGGAGAAATTGAAATACGTGCGATAAATTGGTCTATTCCCCCGAATAACAAAGGCTTTCTAAATTAATGAAACAAGAAGTACTGATCAACACAATTTTGCTGAAATAGTCTGCACCCTAATTGCGTAACAACACACTATCAATCGGAATCTGAATCATTTTGAAGCAAATTGCTAATCCATTGCTTCATATGTTCGAAAAATGTATCTGCTCGACAACGTAAATAACGCAATGAATGTTGATGAACTGTCAAAATGAAACATTCCCATTGATAGTGTGTTACGCAATTGCCCTGTTGTTTGTTAGGTTGACTTTTTTTTTTCTTTAAATATGAGCATGAGAATGAGGAACGAGAGACGTAAATAATGGGTATGTCGGTAGCAGGTGGGTGGATGACCAAGAGATGATCGTGGGGAAGATCCCGATGAGACTCGCATGGACCAGGGAAGCATGGCACAAAAGGGAGGAGGTACTTATCAGTGGGGGAACAAAGGTGATGACGATGGTGACACCGGTCGTGAGGAAAATTTTGAGTATGAATGTGGATGGATAAAAGAGTAGGATTCTGAACTAACATCTAAGTAGTCAATTCTATTACAAGATTCATGTTAATACATGAATCTTGTTGTTTTGGTCTAGATAGCCGTGATATATAAGGTCTTCATATGTGTGTATTTAATTTTTTTTAAATGTTCTTCTAATACCATCATAAAGAAAGCAGATGTCATTTTAGCTGCATGTTTTGTGACACGGAGGGCAGGATAGGAGGTGGAGCAGAGCTTACGACACAGCTCCACATCCACACCTTGCGTCCGTTTCATCGAGGAAGCCCCACCTTACCAGATTGGAGTTACATCTTCCCACAATGGTTCCGGAGACGCTTAAGGGACTTCTTATACACAGTAATAGAATTCATCCAGTGTATTACAAACAAACTCGTATGTTGCAAACTATGTTGGAACTAAGAAATCAAACATGAATATTTCCAGTGTTTCTAATTGATGTGATAAAATAACTTGGCACACAAGTTGAGAGCCACACTGTCATGCCACATTATATTCATCGTTTTTTTTTCGCATAGAAAAGTAATAGGTATTAATTGAGCCACACTTGCAAAAAACATAACCTGTAGGTATGCCAGTAAATCGAGTTGAAAGACCTCTACAGTTATATGTTGATGTGGATACAATTTAGTATATAGTTTACATACATATTTTTGGGTTATACATTTGTTTAGATTTATGAAACAAAGAATAAAGTTTATTTGGTCACATCTAGTGAAACAAAATATAAGTAAATAACAAAAAATAAAAAAGTTTTGAGCACATGTTCCCAATGTTTGAACACGATCACTGTTAAGTAACGAAGAAGAATGCGTGAAGAATGTATAGTATAATAATATACTTAGTTTGTTTTCACAGATAGACAACGCACGACCTAAACCGCTGGGTCTAGTAAAAATGTACATGCAGACGAATCCGCCAACTTACCGATACGCCAATATTGTACTCAAAATGACGTAACTTTGGAATGAAATCAACAAACAAAAATATCTAATTCCTCTACCAATCTTTTGTTGAACATGACCATCGCTGCTTTTGTATCAACTAAAAAATAATTGGCAAGTAAGCCGGCATTGTGTAGCGTTCATTGGCCAACATTTGGCATGGTGGTGTCTGCATATTTGTGGATTCTCGGAATAAAACCAGCAGTGAAAGTGATGTGTTTAATCGATTTGAATTATTTTATGGTACATGTAATTGTTTGGGTCGATTGATTGACTGTGGGAATTTTATCGATGTTTATTTATTATCAAAGATGTTTTGATTACACTTTGTGATTCAACATATTTGGGTTTGTAGGTCCATGTTTTAATAACTATACGTAATACTGTTATGTAAAGGAGACAGGCCGTTCCTAAGATTTAACCCCCTTTTTTGTTTTGGTAATTTCAACAAATAAAACTGTTGGCACACTGATATTATCTTCAAGAGCAACGAAGACCATAAATCATCAAATAACGAAGAGCTATAATTAATCATAAAGTTCAAAAGAATAGACATCACACTGGTTCAAGAATGGCTAGGAGGATTGGTAATGACCCCAATCCTTTTGTCAAGGCTTACCCTTGACAAATGACGCCTAATAAAGGAGTATGGAAGAAAAAGACTTGTTGCGCCGACCTCAAATAGATTGGGATAGGAGGCGGGAAAATAATGAGTGATTTTAGCAATATCTAAGATAAGATAAGGTAATATTTATTTGCATAAACATGTGTCATAGATACAAGAAAAGACATGCATGCAAGATGGAAACAACATCATTAGGTAAGTACAGACATGCATGCAAGATGAAAACAACATCATTAGGTAAGTACAGACATGCATGCAAGATGGAAACAACATCATTAGGTAAGTACAGACATGCATGCAAGATGGAAACAACATCATTAGGTAAGTACAGACATGCATGCAAGATGGAAACAACATCATTAGGTAAGTACAGACATGCATGCAAGATGGAAACAACATCATTAGGTAAGTACAGACATGCATGCAAGATGGAAACAACATCATTAGGTAAGTACAGACATGCATGCAAGATGGAAACAACATCATTAGGTAAGTACAGACATGCATGCAAGATGGAAACAACATCATTAGGTAAGTACAGACATGCATGCAAGATGGAAACAACATCATTAGGTAAGTACAGACATGCATGCAAGATGGAAACAACATCATTAGGTAAGTACAGACATGCATGCAAGATGGAAACAACATCATTAGGTAAGTACAGACATGCATGCAAGATGGAAACAACATCATTAGGTAAGTACAGACATGCATGCAAGATGGAAACAACATCATTAGGTAAGTACAGACATGCATGCAAGATGGAAACAACATCATTAGGTAAGTACAGACATGCATGCAAGATGGAAACAACATCATTAGGTAAGTACAGACATGCATGCAAGATGGAAACAACATCATTAGGTAAGTACAGACATGCATGCAAGATGGAAACAACATCATTAGGTAAGTACAGACATGCATGCAAGATGGAAACAACATCATTAGGTAAGTACAGACAAGTTTGCCAACTGCCACACAATGTGACGTCACATCTCAAGAAATAGTATTCATTTAAACATTCTCTTAAAATAACAATACATTTAAAAAAAACACTTTATCGAATTGGATATTTTCGCGCTTACTCACGTAAAGTTTAAAAGATTGGCTATAGAATCTTTAAAATAGTTATCTTTAGTCATCTAATATTATTGTCTAAGTCTAAGTCTTTCAAAAATTAATTTACATTCGGCATTCACCCTTATCAGATATTGCTGTTTTGGTCCAAATTTTATGTATTTTCTCCGCTCTTCCTCTTTATGGAAGCAGCCACAACTTTTATACAAAATCGATCATATTATTCGAAATACCCTATCATCAATTTTAAATGTGGCATTGGACGATCGCGCGTGGCTGCAAGCCACACTACCCATCCGTTTTGGTGGGCTCGGCGTCCGCAAAATTTCTAGTGTAAGCCTACCGGCGTTCCTGTCCTCGGTCCACAGCACCGAAAAGTTAACCACAAGAATCTTAGCCCCTTCTCAGGTTGACTCTGAAGTGCCGTGTTTGACCGACGCGGTGAATGCCTGGAAAGTGGCTTGCCCGGATACGGTTCAGCCCGAGAACCCGTCTTCCCAGAGACAGTGGGATGAGCCGCTCTGCAGGTTGGTACGGAATAAACTTATTAATACGTCCACCAATACTGCTGAGCGTGCCCGCCTGTTGGCTGTGGGTGAATGGGAGTCGGGTCTCTGGCTTCAGGCTCTACCGTCACCCAACATAGGCACTATGCTGAGTGACACCACATTCCGGCTCGCTACATGTTTGCGTGTGGGTGCTCCTTGTGGGGCTCCATATCGCTGTCAATGCGGTGAAGGAGTCGACTGCCTCGGACACCATGGACTATCCTGCAGCAAGAGCGCTGGTCGGATGGCACGGCACGCTAGCATTAACGACATCATCCGTCGGGCTCTTGTCACCGCCGGGGTGCCAGCAGTTTTAGAACCCAATGGCTTGGCACGCGACGATGGGAAGAGGCCAGACGGAATGACCATAATGCCTTGGAAGTTGGGTAGGCCTTTGGTGTGGGATGCAACCTGTGTCGACACCCTCGCGCCATCCCATCTTCTTAGCACGGCGGGTTGTGCTGGGGCGGCTTCTGCAGGAGCAGAAAACCTCAAACGGCGCAAATACAGGAACCTTATTGGGAGCTATATGTTTGAGCCGTTTGGGGTTGAAACTCTAGGGCCTTGGGGTCCGAGTGCTCATCGAGTATTTCGGGACATCGCCAAGCGGTTGGTCGACTCTTCACGGGACCAGAGGGCTGGCCTATTTTTAGCCCAAAGAATCAGCATTGCTATCCAACGTGGCAATGCTGCCAGCCTTTTGGGCACTTTTACCATTGACAGCGATGCGGACGAATTTTTTGATGCCCTATGAGCTTGTCACCTTTTTATTTTTATGATTTTTATATACTTGTACATAATATACATATATTTCTTTTAGTTTTAGCTTGTACATATAATCTAGTTTCTGTTTGAAATAAAGAATATTTTTAGTACTAACGACTACTTATATACTTTTTCTGTAATATTAGCGCACGTTTTAATTTAATTGTATAACTGTTTGTTACATTTACTAATTAAACAATAATATTGTAATAAATTTGAAATAATAAAAAGATCCAAAAATAATTAAACTATGTCATTGTAAATTCACAAACCCAAAAAAAAAAATTAATCCAATAAGCTACTATGTCAATACAAATCTTTCCTCTAGGACGTTAAATATGTCTAAAGTTTTCTTTTTAAGAGTACATTATGAAGCTCCTTCCAACTTCTAGGCAACTTATTGTAATCAATTGGGGCCATATGAAAATACTTCCATCTCCATGAACTTTAACTGTAATATGCCCAATATACAGCTATGGTGAAAATCTCCAATCAGCTATATCTACAGCGCTGCAATACCTTCCATCTTCATTTCGATTCTATAGTGTGCTATAATGATGCCAACCGGTGCCTTATACTGGACGTCCTAACTTTCAAATATTATTTGGTAGAAATTGCCTGATGCTGTGGCCAAGTCTTCTCAGAACAGAACAGCTCTTTAACGATACTTTAAAAAATACTCGACATTTACATGGTCACTAGTCACATAATTTCTGTTAGTAGAAATTGTCCATAGTTACACGAAAAGGATCCAACCCACATTAGGTGTAATATGGGTTGGATTCTTTTCGTTTAACTTTGGACAATTATGTATCTGAATTATATGTTATGTTCATGCCTCTCATAAACTTGTTTTACGTTGTATTTAATTTTACTAAATTTAAATAACTTTGTTTAAATTTTACCTTTAGTTTATAAGCAGCTTTTGTCCATTGTATTACACCTATAATTTGTGTATACATTAGCAGTAATACCTTTCCTAAATACTCATCTATACCAATGTTGAATGTTTGTATGTGTGATGAGGCGTAACGAACCCCAGGCTGATAAAAATTTCGTTTTTCCTAATTATGTCAATATTAGTGTTTAGGTCGGTTTCCCCTATGGGGAAAAGGTAGTGCTCCACCCCGCACTACCTTGTAGAGCTCGTCTCCCGACTGGACACTCTCCCACCGATAGTAATGAATGACCTCCCGTAAGCTAATCTGCCTTGTCCCATTGATAAGGCAAGAAAGATTGAAAGAAATCGTGAATAAACTTTAGGGATTAATAGTCATGAAAATACATTGGATGTGGGTTTAGAAAGCTAATAAATGATAATGGGGTGCAAAGTATATTATTATATAAAGTTGTGAGTAGGTACCCTTACGCTGGCGTAACAGGTAAATGGGTCAGCCATTACTCTGAGCCCTGTGTCCTATTTGCGGATGACATATCAATAATAACTTCATGCGAAAATAATACCAATATAAACGAAAAATTAAATTCTATACTTACCTCCACAATAAACTGGATGACTGAACACAATTTGGAAATCAACTTTAACAAGACTAAATTAATAGCATTTCACCCCCGCCAAAAATCACAAATAAATATCAACTTCAGTTTTAACAACTTTAAATTAGAAGTAGTCGACAAATTAACCCTATTAGGCCTAGATATTGATAAACACATAAACTGGAAGGCGCATATTCAAAAATTAAGAGCTAAGCTATCAAAATTTTCATACGCCGTCCGTGAGATTAAGAAAACCACAGACCTTAAAACCGCTCTAGTAACGTATTACGCGTATGCCTATGCATGGCTCAAATATGGTATCATTTTATGGGGCAACAGTACCGACGCGCCCACGCTGTTCACCTTACAGAAAAAACTAGTCAGAATTCTAGTCAATATTGTAGAAACCGACAGTTGTAAGCCTCATTTTCAAGAATTGAAAATCCTCACCCTACCCTCTCTCTATATTTTAGAAATTTGTAAATTTGTACGTAGACACCCAGAATTCTATACCAAAAGAGAAGAAATTCAGACAAAAATTACACTTAGACATAAAAATAGGCTCAACTTACCAACGTCACGAATAAAAATGCACTCAACCAGTGCCTACGTTATGTCTATAAAAATTTACAATAAGCTACCAAAATCCATAAGAGATATAAATAAATGCAATATTTTCAATAATAAATTAAAACTTTTCCTAATAAATAAAAGCTATTATAGTGTAAATGAATATTTAAATGACAAATTATAAATATAATTAACAAAATAAATAATATTACAATTCAAATTCTAACATAATATAATATCAATCCTATATACTAAATAAAAACTATTATAGTGTAAATTAATACTTAAATGACTAATTCCAAATACATAAAATATAATAAATACGTAATTACAACACAAACTCTAATTGAAATATTTAGATAACAAACCTTGTAATAATATCCTACTGTTTTTAAATTGTAATATAATAATAATATATTCTTTAGTAATACTTAAACTAAATAATTTACAACTCATAAAATAATTATAATGAATAACAATACTAATAGTCACATTCAAACTAACATAACACCTCTACATGATCAATTTGGCCAGGTTCATTTCAAATGAATATTAAAGTATTCCAAGTATTAGGCAGTCATAAAATGTACAACAAATAAATAATTAATTAAAGTAAGTAGAACAATAAATAGAATTAGTAAATAATAATTAATAAAACAATATTGATAAATAATTATCCAAAAATAAGAATAGTTATCAGAAATATAACATGATCAACATAAAATGATATTCAAATAGATACATAAAAAAGGATAAAATCCGTAAATAATTAATGGACATACTTAGATATTAAATTGTATCCAAACACTCGACGCTCTTCCTCCTCTCTCCTACTTAATCTATGCTGTGCCCGACAGGGTCCATAATTGTGACTAATCAAATTATTCCAACTTGTAATACATTATGGTATGCAATAAAGATATTGAGTATTGAGTATTGAGTATTGAGTACTCACACGACACCTCACATCTACACTCGAAGCACTTAGAGCGAAACTTCCATAGTGACACAAGCGGCTGTTCAGCGGCATTGAGTCTGCACATGCTCTTTAGGAGACATGGTCCCTAGCAGTTCTCTCGAACTGATATCCGTGACGAAGCGGCCTTCACTGCGGTAACCGAGCGACCGTCCTTGTCTAGCTACGGGGCGGCCAGTTCCAGCGGCATTGCGTCAACATCATGCTCCCAAGGAGACATGGTCCCTATCAGTCCTTGGACTGAATATTAAATATATGTGGTCACCCAATCCCCTGGAAGTTCACCCCTTGCACAACAAGCATATCTGCAAGACACCGTGTTCATGTCAGTCTGACCGAATTATTGGTCTAAGATAAAGAATACAACATTCAAGGATTACTTGATAATAGAGTTGGGATTCGAAACTCAAGAATCATTATTTGGATAATAAATAGTTATAGAAGATCAAGACTCAATGGTCACTATTTCATAGAGTTGTGGATTAACTCTTGAAGGTTTATAGACAGACAATACGCCCCACCCTTCACCACTTCCTAGTGTTTGGACTGGGGAGAAGAAGTGGCGCAACAAACTCCCCAGTAACACATCTCAGTCTGTTTAATTAAATGAAACTCAATTAACCTATCAGCCTACAGCATCTCCACCCTCGCAGGTGGGTGCTGATATCTGCAACTCAGTCCTGTTGATGTGTAAGGGTAAGGGGATCGTTACGCTTGCGCTTTTATTCATTATTAATAGCTACGTTAATATTATATGTCTGCTTATTATATACCCATTTCAGTGAGACTGGGAAACCGTTTTACAACGTTAATTTGTCTCAATACGTGTTCTGTTAGGTCTAAGCATAGTACCTCTGAGGACACTAATACGATTCTAATAGGACACGTCTCCTAAGCAGTAAATAAAATGTCTTACTCAATCCTATGACAGAGTACTGCGAAGTTCTACAGCCATTGAGGAAGACAAGTATAGAGTATTTTTAAACGCGTACTAATGGAATGCCTTACGGCGGCCTATCCCCTTCTACTAGGATAACAAAAGACTAGCACAAGCGTACCGTAGACTCAGTCTCTAGCAGAATTCATTGCGATCAAATCTGGTGCGAGCCGAAATGGTATATCGTCACTTCACATTTCTTTAATCTGCCCCATTTAGAGGACGCGGTGCGGCTATTAGCGGCTTTGCGTCCAAATAGCATGTCTCGATAAAGAGTGTCGATTCAGTAATAGGCCTTTCTGCAGCCGGGTGAGGGGGTTTTACCGAGACATGTTCCCTAGCGTTATTAAAACGATTATCAATTCAGTTTGAGGTATTCAGTGAAGCCTACCAGTGATTCCTAACCCGCGCTCCCTGAAATGTGCTTACAACAGATCCCACGCAATGCTCTCTGTGGCGAGACCTTTTTGGAAACAGTAATCATCACCTACATTTGGTTGTTTTATAACGCAATTACAGGCTTTATAGCCGAGTCTGATTTAAATTAACTGAGTGTTTTCGGTTCTGCCTTCCATAAATCATCAGTCAGGAATCAGTACCTAATTGTCATCAGTCGTAATAAGTCTAGTTTGTTGAGAAAGGCTTTCACCGATTCCCTATAACCAACTGCAAGTGATTGACTTCTGCTAAGGTATGGATTCGGAGGTGGACACATGGTTCAAGAGAAAATAGCATTAATTATAAATTACGATATAAAGTAAGAGTATTTTCGCCATGCTGAAATAAATGTTCATTAATAGCTCATCGGAGATATCAGCTATCTATTACCTATCTATTAGTCTCAATACAAATCAATCTTCTAAGAATCGTTATAGTGGAAAAGTAAATACCTACTCGTACTACTAAGTTTAAAGTTAACGTACTATTACTAACATTAAAGTTAATTAAAGTTGACACTTACCGAATAACTCCTTGGATGGATCTATATAGAAATTCACTTACTAAAATACTGTAGGTATTACCAGTATCACCTCTTGCTTGTCACCTCTTGGACGTCTCACCTTCACGCACTTACCAGTCCACTAGCCTGGCCTCACACTACATAACCTAACTGAACTCGCTTAGACTATCACGTCTGTCTCCTCTAGTGGTCAAAACCCAATTTATTTGACATAATAACTAATACTCGCTGTCTTGCGACAGCTCACTTCAATATTATAGCCTCTTGGTATTCACCAAGTCTCCTAACTGGACTAGCCTAGACTCTAACGTCCGTCTCCTCTCGTGGTCAAAACCGACCGCCTTTGACATAATAACTAATACTCGCTGTCTTGCGATAGCTCACTTAAATATTATAGCCTCTTGGTATTCACCAAGTCTCCTAACTGAACTAGCCTAGACACTAACGTCCGTCTCCTCTCGTGGTCCAAACTAACTGCCCTCACCAAAATCCCCATGCCTCGGCCGCGAACCTTTCAGCCTCCTGCCTTCTAACCCTAATGCCCTTTGTTTATTCCTCAATTGTTTCAGGGTTTAACCCATGAACAAGTTAAGTTAGGCAGTTGGCATACTGCTAGCGAGGAAGTGACCAAAATAGACGCATATTTTATGGATTCAGAACAAATACTAGAACTATCATTGTCTAGTTCAGACGACGACTATGATGTATTTTATAATAGCATTTGTGTAGTGGCAGTTCTTGTTAATTTAACGAGTTATAAACCTTACAATATACCTATATTATATATAGCAAAGCTATAGGTAGGCATGTAAATACCTACCGACTGAAACCCTTGCGCCCATCGCACTCGGATACTCGCCGATAGCCCAGCGACAAAACGCTTTCATATTTTAGTAGTTCTACTCGCTACCCGTTCATCGCCGACTGTGAGACAATTGCTTTATTACTTTATTGCTTTATGACCATATGTCCGTTGTCCAATGCGTTCTTAGAATTTTGTCTAATGGCCCTCGCGTCATTTGAAATTACAAATAGAATATTTTACAGTCCTTTAGAAATTGATTGACTTATTGTATCCGTCCTGTCGACCGTTACTAAGACTTTGCCTCACATTAAATAGATAATTTATGTCTCCAAGTGACTCGAAAGATGTGCTGGTTTTAAAATAATAATATAATATTTTAATATTAAATTGAAGTAAGTGACAGACAGTCACATATGTATATGTTGTTGGTGTTCTTTAATAAATAAATAGATACTGGTTTGGTCTGTGACATTATGACAGCAGGCTATAACAAATATAACAAAATATTGTTTTTTTTTTTTTGTACCAGATTTGAGACCAGTATTTGTCCCCCCTCCTCCCCCGGATTAGGCAGCAAACGCGAGAGTGCATTCACGGTGCCCATCAATCGGGGAGCCAACCGCTGAAAATGCGGCCCGAAGTTCTACCGGATATCGAAGACGAGTCTTAGGTACTTCATCGTCGACTTGATACCGATGTGAATACCTCCTACTATGGTGTTGGATCCTGAGGGTGGCGCTTTCCGGGGTCCGTGGAAACAAATGGCTTCCGATTTATGCAGTTCCACATGGAACACCCGACTTGCGCAACCCCAGCTGTTGCTGTCTTAGCACCTCGCCTGCCGGAGCGTCTTCCCCCGTGCCATTACCAGCATGTCATCGGCGTAACAGACGACGCCGACGCCACGGAGGAGTGCACCGCGCAGCACCCAGTCGTATCCGAAGTTCCACAGGAGTGGCCCCAAAACCGAACCCTGTGGAACACCACATGACATCTCTCGCCGACCCCATCTTTCACGATCCGGGTAGATGACATATCTTTCCATCAGATCCGATAATGCAGCGAAGGTAGTTTGGCACCCTATAAAAAAAAAAAATAAAAATAAAAATAAAAATTGTTTAATTTCAGATAACAATGATCCATAGTGTTAGTTACAAAAAATACTTAAAAACTATGTTAGTAGGTTGATAAATTATATAAAAGACTACTGTGATACATCAGCCCGCACCTCTCACATGCAGTTTGATGAACCGGTTGCACACCGTCGCGTCCAACCTATCTGCTATCATTTTCAGGATGCCGTTGCTACTCCCCCGCACTGCTTTCATGACCGACGCACTTTTCTTTCGCATAATTGCGTAGAAGTCATCTATATGAGCGTCCGCAAACATGCCTGAAGCACTACAAAAACGGGGGAGTCTCAACAGTGCCCTGAAAATGTTATTGTATTGAACTCTGAGGGCACTGTAGGTACCCTGTGTGTATCTGACCCATAGACCGCTCGTGTAGAAACTTTGACTGTATGCTTTAAAAAGCGTTAGTTTAACGTCTACCGTACAACGAGCGAATCTATGTGCCAGCATGTTACCCCGCACCGACAGTGCCCTCCGTTCCCTCTCAATATCCTGGTCATCCTTTAAGGTGTCAGTCACAATATGACCCAGGTACTTAAACTGAGAAACACGGTTCAAATTTTCTCCATTTAAAGAAAGCGGTGGCACGCTATTAGGCCTTTTGTTATTTCCCACAAAAACCATGAACTCACTTTTTTTACTATTATACTTTAAACCGTGCCTCTCAGCATAAGCTTCACACACAGATAAAAGTTTTCTCAATCCACTGATTGATGGACTCAACAGCACCATGTCGTCCGCATAACTTATGTTGTTAACACTAACGCCATCTATGCGGCAACCAACATGCATGCTGCTCAGTCCCTCAATCAGTTGATTCATATATAGGTTAAAAAACCTCGGAGAGGTCAACCCGCCCTGCCTCACACCCGAATACAATTTATACTCATCCGAACACACATTTGACCATTTTACAGTATTTTTCTGATTGTTATACCAGTAGGAAAAAATATTTATTATTTCAGGAGAGACGCCCTCCTCTTTCAATTTACTCCAGAGTACTCCATAGGATACCAGATCAAACGCCCTGGATAGATCTAGGAAGCATGCATATATAGGTGTTTTTCTTTTCAGATAATAGTCAACAGTATGTTTTAGTGTCAGAATGGCACTTTCTGTTGACAATCCTGCTCGAAAACCAAACTGGGCATCCTGTAATTGGATGCATCCACCAAGGCGCTCATCTAGCACCCTATCCAGCACTTTTGCTGTAATGGTTGCGAGTGATATGGGCCTGTAATTATTTTTATCAGCTATGTCTCCTGTATGGTTTTTGACAAGAGGTACTACAACAGTTTTAATTAAATCTGATGGCAAGTAGGAGTGCCTTATACATAATGTAAACAACATTGACAGTAGCCGATTTATGTGTGGGCCAGCATATTTTAAGTGTTCCACACTAAGCCCATCATGCCCTGGTGATTTTCCCCGTTTCATATTGGCAATAGCACTACCCACCTCCTTACTGTTAATTCTAATTGGTTGTGCAATATTAAAATTTTTCGTTATTTCGATTTCACATGATTTCAGCGGTGATTCTACTCTAAAATGATCTTTAAAAAGATTGGCAACATCTTTAGGTTCACTAGTACCGTTCACACACGCCGGTAAGGACGCCTTATTATTCAATTTCTTAGTGTTCAACCAGAATTTACTAAATTGTTTGGCCGAGTGCTGTGTCGCAAGAATGTCCATACGGATTTGTTCCTGATTTTGTTGGCAGAATTTAAGCCTTGATTTAAAGATTTTTCGGCTTTGATGCATATTCTCACATATTTGACCAGTTTCAGGCTTACCATACAATACATATAATTGGTAGTCAAGCTTAGCCTGCTTGTGTGCTTCAGCTACATGTTTATTCCAGCCTAGTATGTATTTGCTTTTTTTATTTTTAGTCATAGCTTGGTCACAGCAGCTGTCTATTGAGGCCTGTGTTAGTACGTTGACAATATCATTATATAATTTATCTAAATAAAGTCTATGACCTAAAATACTACACATCTTATCAGCACATTCATGGCATTCACGAGGAAAATCTATCAGTTTTAAATTATTATTACAATATTCATTATATTTCACTATTTCATCTTTACTCCTTATACCCCACATAATATTACTTTTACAATGATTATTATTATTATCCAATTTAATCTTACTATTTATGAGACCTAAATTACATTCAATCTGCAAAGGGTAGTGGTCGGACCAGTATGTGTTATAGATAACTTGCACGTCTGATATAGTAAACAAAGCGGATTCACTTACCACACAATGATCCAGCCACCTTTTGCACCCATGAACCTCACTCACAAATGTATGTGTGTTAGATAATTCCCCAAGTGCTTTAACATCTGCGCACACCCACTGGTTCTCGTTACAAAAGTTAAACAATTCCTCATAAAAAGGTGCTGACGGATGAGCATTGTAATCACCCAACATAAACACTGTTTCAATATCACTGTCTTCTATGATTGCGTTTAGTTCCCCCAAGCATTCAGTAAACGCGGGTAAGTGATCCGGTTGATCAGTGGGCATATACACGCACATAATTAAAATATCACGTGAGTCAGTGGTTATTACTTTAATCGCAACGATTCGCTCACTAGTGCACTTTACCACTGACACGTCACGGAACATATTTTTCCGCCACAGTAACGCCACTCCACCGTGGGGTCTGCCGCGTAGCACACCAGCCGATACATCCACCGCCGACTTCCCGGTGTAGCTAAACTCACGGTCAATTTCTCCGAGGAAAGTCAAGTCGTGTGGCAGGAGCCAGGTTTCTTGCAGCGCCACAATATCCGCCACTTTACACAACGACTTGACACAATTTACGCTTCGCTTGACATTTTTACAATTGAAAGTGATTAATTTACTATGTTTGTTTTGATCCATCATTAATAGTATCAGCTTTGCTGGGTTCTGACTGCGTATCCACTACTGGAGATGTCATTGATGGTGATCGCATCCGAAAATGTACAAAACGTCTAAATTTAATTCCATCCGGCCACAGCTCATCATTTAGATATTCATCTAACTTGTTCCTAGAAACAAATATTTTGAAGGCATTATATGGCCGATCCTTTTTCATATTAACCTTTTCCATAGTAATTGTTTCTTTTGTCTTCGCCTGTATATAGTCACATATATCTGCCTCAGACGTATTCTTGTTTACGTTTGATATAAACAGGGGAACTTGAGTAATGGCTGCCGTAAATTTACTTTGAGATTCCGTGACAGCTGTACCCGTTTTACCAATAAATCGATTTCTTAACTTTTTCCGTTGATATAATTTCCATTCTTCACTTGGCGAACTATTTTGTTTCCATTCACCTTCTGTTCTTACGATATCCGCAAACGTAGCTCGTTGCGAATCCTTTATTTTTATTTGTTGCATTGACGGCGACATAGGTGTTATGCGTGTAGGAGCGAGGGAGATAGCGTGTGAGGCAGTCGTGACAGGTATTCGGTTGCCGCTGTCATCCGAGTGCGAGAAGGTCCGCACACACTCTTTCTCGTTCACATCGCACCCGTCATGGTCTCGGCGATCTCCGTTACCATTTGAATCAGCTGATTTACAAACACCCTCGTTCGTTAAATTTATTGAGGGTGATAATCCAATTGGGCCGCTATCCAGCAGATAAGCGCCTCTTTTCCGTTTATTTACATTGTCATTATTCACAGCAGGTACTAATGTACTGACAGACCATTTCTTATGCATTTCCTGTACTTGTGCAACAGTTGCATAGTTTTCTTTAATGTTGGAAATCTCGTTTTTTAATTTTATAACATCTTTTAATATTGTAACCACATCAATATGGTCGACCGATACCGGGGGTAATTTCTGCAGATCGCGAGCCACAAAAACAGGAACTGTATCCGGATCCACTTCCTTAAAAATATTAATAATATCTTCCACATTTCTTTTCGTTTTTCCATCTCTCCGCCTTTCTACCTTCCGTTGTTTTGTTGGTAAGGATTCAAATAACAGTAACTTTGCTTTTTCGATCTCTTTTTCGGTGAACGCTGATTCACATATTTTAACAAGGCTCTCGTTGTCCATTACATCTTGTTTGTATTGTATGTACGACAATACCTCACAAATCACTACATTACATCCGTTACATTTTAAAGTATTTAATGCCATCTTCGACACGGCAACGCACCCGACCGCTAGCGCTGTGCGAGCGAGACCCTATGATATCAGAGTGACTTCCTAATGTTACTTCAGGGAAAGGTGTTGAAGGCATTGGCAATGTCCAAAGACACTGCCAAGACGACCTCACCCTGGGCCATTGCTTCCTCCGCCAGAACTTTCACGCGCATGGTTGCGTCTATTGTAGAGCGCCCCCGACGGAAACCAAACTGGTTATCTGCCAGATCCGGCCCCTCTCTTGTCATGTGTTGGAAAAGGCGGCCTGCAATAATTCTCTCGAAGAGTTTGCCCACCTCACCCAACAACATAATGGGCCGGTAAGCATATGCTGAGTCCGCAAGACGCCCTTCCATTTTCAACAGGACCAGCTTTCCAGTCTCTCCAAACATGCGCTCAAGAGTCCCACTAATCGGGGCCAGAGATCCCTGATGGCCAGAACCCATGCAGGGCCAGGAATGCAGTCAGTTCCTGGAGCAGTGTTTTTGGCCTGAAGCCTTTGTACTGCCGCTTTTAGTTCTACCTGGGTCACTTCAGGCGCGTCGCCATCGTCATTTTCCGAGTCGGGCACCATAGTAGGCGGAACCATATGCGGTGATGTGCGCTCCCCTTGTGAGGGGAATAAAGCGCTCACTACTCTCTTTGGCAGTTGCGGGTGGAGGGTACGGGATAGTGGAGGCACCCACGAGCAAAGTTTGCTCCTAACCAAACGGTAAGGACGCCTCCACGGATCACGTTCTAGAATTGCCAGCAATTCTTTATGGGCTTGGGCCCAAGCCTATTATTTCCAGCTGAAGAGCCTTCTTCGCCACTCTACACACCTCGTAACTCCGCCTCTCTTACCATAGCTTCTGAAGTTCATCTGCGCCTTCAGCGCTGCCTGGCCGTACGGCCATCGCGCCGCCAGGCATGCGATGCGCAAATGCGCAATGTCTTGCGATCACCAATACACCTGGCGCCTGGCAGATGGAGACTGAATTGAACATCACAGCATCACAGATTTGTGTAATGACCTCCCGGGACCATTCTGCCTCCTCGTCAATATCGACAGGCCTGACTGGTGAGTCCAACCAGGCCTTCACGATTGAGGCAACCAGAAGGGCTTCCCGGTTCAGTTGTTCAGTTGTCCGCTTGTGCCGGGCCATTCGAGGTCTGGGCGGAGACGTCGAACTGTATCTGTGATCCGACAACGTCTCCACGTCCTCCAATACACGCCAGTCCTGAACACGGCGTGCGACAGTGGGAATAGCAAACGATAAGTCCACTATAGACCCACCCCACAGCCGCACACATGTCTGAACAGATCCCCGGTTTAGGAGCAGTAAGCCTGATTCCACCGCCCACTCCTCCAATAACACACCCCGTGCATCTGTTGCTGGCGAACCCCAAGTCGTGGATTTGGCGTTGAAGTCACCCATGACAACGATAGGGTAAGGACGGCTTCGACTGATGACTGTGCCCAATTCCGTGATGAAACTCTCACAGTCGGCGAGAGGTCGGTTGGGTGAGAAATAAATATTTTCGACTAAGACCGCTACAATGCCGCGCCCCCGGGTGACGGTCTCCAGGAGCGGAGTGTTAGCGGCCGGCCTCGAGATAAGCACCATCAAGCCATCAATGTCACCCACCCAGTCATCCCTGGGAGGAACAAAGTATGGTTCGCTAACGATAGCGACGTTGATCAATCACTCCGCTATGCTCCTGAGCAAAAGGTCCCGAGCCCCGGAGCAATTGTTGATATTCGCTTGAAGAAGACGAAGGTGTGGGGCCATTACTGGGTGTCCATAACAATCGCCTGCCCCTCAGCCCCATCTTCGGCTTTATTGCCAGCGGTCGGTGGGCGTGAGGGCCCAATTTTCCTATCTGAGTCAGCTTTTTTATCCCTCGGTACATGCCTTGCTGCCCGTCTGGTGGTCAACCGACCTGTTCAATGCCGCACATACTACACAGTGTGGCGCGGCATCGCAAGAGCTGGCCTTGTGACCGAGCTGATCACAGCGGTAACAAAGACCGCAGCAATCGACCTCTGAGATGAATCGAACTCCAACGTGTCCCTCTCTCATGCACCTATAGCATTGAGGGGCTTATTTGCCAGAAGCCTGACCCATGCCAAAATCCAGCCCACCACCAGCCTGGGACCATCTTTTAATTTTCGAGCTGCCGTGACGGGACAGCTGACCAGTACTGTCTGCAGGTCGGAGAAGCTCCGACGAATTGTTTCCACCTTAACTTGGTCTAGCGGGCATTCTCCGGCCTTTGCAACAGCAGCTGCGACCTCTTCCAAAGTTGCAGAGTCCCCCAGGTGCATTATACGTAGATCTGCGCACTTGACCTGCATGGACACTCTAACGTCCACTGCGTCGAGCGACGCTGCGGCCGCTGTTGACACCAGGGATCTCCAGTTCAATAATAGCCTACCCTACCACACACTATTTACCTACTCGTACTCACAGAGTCACAGATAATACTTAGTACTTCTGAAACGACGAAACTAAGCCGCGCGGCCGTGAAATACCAACTGAATGAAATTCATAATACTCGTAGAACTTTCGTATCGAAAAACCCAAAAAATGCAAAAAAACGGTTAAAAACGTTTTATTAATCGAAAACGATTAAAATTTTGTTCTTCTTCAAAAACGTTATTTATAACGTTCCGTTCGAACGTAACCGAAACAAATCGTTTCTTAGGTATTTAAGACGAAACCGTTTCGAAAAATATACCGGTATCCGGTATATTTTTCGAAACGGTTTCGTCTTTGTACGCCCGTTCCTTTTTATTCGACTTCGAAAAAGGACCTTTTTTGAAGTCGAATAAAAAGGAACGGGCGTACATTAACTCTGAGTCACCGTGTGTTGGTGACCTGCAATCAATTCAAGTACTTGATTCCCCACAGTGTTTTCTTTTAACCACCATCTTCCTGAACCCAATCTGTGCGGTTGGTGGAGTAAGTGCGTCTGCTTGTTCCATACGTCACTATCAGCCAATACTTTTAGCTGTACTTTTACTGCTGGACATAGGCGTCCCCAAGCGTCACCACATCAACCAATCTTGTGGTTATGGCATCATCATTACTATTTACCTAGTTTACTTGAAAAAAGTGTTAAAAGGAAGTTCAAACGTGTGAACTATAATCTCAAAGATATATATTTTGTATTGTATAGAATTATTATTATTGAGGGATTGAATCCGCAACGAAGTGATCCGACAGAGAATCACAGTTGTCGACTTAGCTCACAGAATACGCTAGCTCAAATAGCAATGGGGCAGCCATATTAGCCGATGACCGTAGACAGTTTTTGAATGGAGATCGCGAATTGGTAAACGTATGTAAGGTAGGACGCCCTCAGGCTAGGTGGAGCGACGATCTTCGCAGGGTGGCTGGATAAGAGTTGCCGGAAGTCGAGTTGAATGACGTGCAATAGGAGAGGCCTATGTCTTGCAGTGTACTGCTATAAGCTGATGATCATGTTGATGATGATAGAAATATGTGCGGTTTGTAAACCAGTTAACGCAATATTTTTCTATAGTTATCTATCTATGGAAAACCAACAAATTGTGAACTGGTATCAAACTTGCATGCCGCGTAACGTAAGGTGCGTTAAATAGCCTGCTAGCTGCGAGTAAGTTGGAAGTGGCGCTCGCCGGCCGATACCGCGGCATCGCTCGCTTGGTTGGCTCGGCTTGCGCACGGCTAGTCACAGTTTTAACCTGTTTTTTTCTTTTTATATTTCTATGGTTCTAACCTAACCTAACCATTTCACATTTTATCCAGTTCACAAATTTTCGACAGTTTATAATATAAAGGAAATAAAACCGATAGGCAACCATTAGGCAAAACTGACATTTACGGAGAACAGTTAATTTTGGTGATATTTTAAAATAATGATGAGTCCGGGACTCCTTATTATTTATTGTATTAATACTAGTATTCAGCTGCATCCGGTTAGACTAGAAGCCGACTCCAACATAATTAGGGAAAGGCTAGGCAGATTCATTACTCTTACCTAGGATGCCCATATTTAGTCAAGTTTGTCAGGTTTGTGGCAATGCATGATGATGACAGTTTCACACAGATTCTTGTAACCTTTCGTCGCAGGTCAGCATTGCCGACTAGGGGAAGACTACCACTTGTCGGAAGCAAGAGGTCGTGTGACGTAATTTTGTGATCGTATCGCCAGTACAGGTGATCATAGAACTGTTACACCATTAGAAATAGTAGGTATTAGTTTTCTTTTTATATTGAATTAGAATTAAAGTTAATTTTATCCTTTTTTACGAAATAAAAGCTTGGTTTAATATAGTTCTGCCGTGGTAGCCCGCGAAATTCAAATTTTCTTGCGTTTTATGCAATTGTAGGTCAGTGTGCCGTCGTGTCTTGATCAAAATAATAGGTTGGGGAAAAAGTTTATTTGCATTTTTTTAAGAAAATTCAAAACATTTTTTAATATAGTTTATTTACATTTAACTAAAGTATGTAGGTACCATTTTGTTCGATAACTTTTTGCCATCTTGTAGGTAGGGACATGATCCCATTGCTATAGAAATTTTGGGACTTCTGGTCAAAATACCGCGACAAGTGGTTTTGGCAGTCCTCTCGTGATGTTAACCTGACACTGCCTAAAGAATTCTGAAGAGACCGAAACAAGTGGAAATCTGAAGGTGCAAGGTCAGCACTATACGGCGGATGCATTAACACCTCCCAGCCAAACTCTCTCTTAATTTTTGCTGAGTGGCTAAAGATGTGTGAGGTCTAGCGTTATCATGATGAAAAACCACACCCCTTCATTAATTCCGGCCGCTTTCTCTCAACTTCTTGCTTTAATCTCATCAGTTGTTCGCAGTAGAGTTCTGAATCGATGGTCCTGCCTGGTGGTAACAGCTCATAATGAATAATGCCCTTCCAATCCCACCACACACACAGCATCACCTTGTTGCGAGTTAACCCGGGTTTCGCCACAGTCTGTGAAGCCTGACCGGCCTTTGACCACAACCTTTTTCGCACGTTCTTGTCATACGTGATCCACTTTTCATCACCAGTTATCAGCTTCTTCAAAAATGGTTCGGTTTCATTACGTCGTAATAAAGAATCACAAATGAGTACACGGTTCATTAGATTTCTTTCAGTGAGCTCGTGAGGTACCCAAATGTCGAGCTTTTTTGTGTACCCAGTTTTTTCAAATGCGCCAAAACTGTTTTGTGGTCAATTTCCAGTTTTTCAGCTACGTCGTAACTACTGATATGCCGATCTTGCTCCACTTTTTCAAAAATGGCATCCATTTTATCCGTAATAGGGCGACCAGAGCGACGTGCATCTTTGACATCAAAATTTCCGGATTGAAAACGCTTAAACCAAATTTGTGCTACTCTCACAGACACTACACTAGGTCCATAAACATCGCAATTTTTTTTCGCGGCTTGCGTTGCATTTTTACCTTTTTTGTAGTAAAATTTTAAAATGTATCGAATTTCTTCATTAGATTCACTCATCTTGACGGTACGAAAAACAAATGAAAATCACACATTTTCCTAATTTGAATTTGGAATTATGTTCTTTAAAATTTAAACTTTCAATGATACCAAAACCAGCCAGATACAAATAGTATAGCCAAAGAGATTTTATTCCAAGTTCATACATACTATAATGCGAAAAGACTTTTTCCCCAATCTAATATGATTGGCGACTATAACAAATATGTATTGATATAATTGTAACAAGATTTCCGAAATCAGATTAAAAGAGAAAAAATATAACCTAGAGAGCTGTATTGATGATTCTGGTTATAACTATGTCTATCTCATATGTCTATGTCATATCTGTTATGTAAATCATATTTTGATCAAGACACAACCTGACACTGATCTGCAAATTGTACAAAGTCAAAAAAAAAAAATGAATTTCGCGAGCTACCACTGCGTATCCGCCTTAAGGTTTTGACGAAATTGACGGAAATTGACGAGAAAAGCAGCCTTGATATTAAAAAAAGTAGGAGATAGATTAGTGGGCACTTTTTTTATGTTTTTTTTTTGTCCAGAAATGTTGTATACCTACTACCTAGTATTATTTTAATGCAAGGGTCATGCGTTCACTGTCCAGCCAAAATGTCATAATTAGTTCTCACGTCCAATTTACTTTTTTCGTTCCTATGTACTGAGGTACTTGTCTTTACACCACTTCAGGTCCATAGAGGCCATACAAGTTGAAGGAACCCTTTTAAATTTATTTTTAAGTTCAATTTTCAAAGCTTTGTTCATTCCTTTTTCCTTTTTCATTTTACCTACATAATTGCTCATACGTTCATGTAGGTATAATACTATAATGTTTCTTTTTTCTCCACGAAGTAAAAACCCGTTATGTTTGAAAAGTGCAGTGACCCACATGTATGGCACGGACGTCTCATTCCTACCCAAAATAAACCACATGTGAGTCACGGACAGTGAACTATTATTCTCGTGTCTGTCCTTTGCGATATGGTTCACGTTAATCATCAGCCTAACATTGATTTCCAATTAAGCCTACCGCTACTGTGAACTAGGAGTTGATTATCTAAGTGTGTGCTTTTATTAAGCACACAGCCAGTTTCTCAAATTGTGAAAACCTACACAAGCCTTTGGGACCTTTTGTATAAATAACTGAGCGTTGAGCTAAATTTAACCCACAGTCTAGCCAAAGTCCCGTGAAATGTCTAACTTAAATAGAAGATAGCTATAGATTCATCAATGACTGACCTGATTTGCTAATCTATTTCTATTCTGTCTGCAGCTCTAACAATTAATATTATAGTTATTATTTTTTGCTCAAAGACCTCTTGACGAAAAGTTATGTACCTAATTAAGTAAGTAAGTAACGTAAAGATTATACATACTAATCTCCATTTTGTGTTTTTCTTACTTTTAGATATTTATCGAAGGACATAATATGCCTTTTCTAGTTTTCCAGCACTGATATCTTGGTTAAAATGATGATGATTTTCTGGAATTAATTTACCTAGCTTTTGACAGCAACGTAAGTGAAGAGTAAAACTAAACATTAGGCTCTAACACTTGTGTTAATGTCTGTACTTCTGTAATCCCAACACCGTCGATGAGGAGAAATTGTGCGAATGTTGTGAATGGAATCAACATTACATGCAGTTGAAGCTGATCGGATCAAGCGGTGAGAGCGAGCGGAGTGATCTGAGCGGTAAGTTACGTATAGCATTCAGAAAAGAAACACATCCAAAAAATTACCAATTAATTCATAAAGATGATGATGTTTAAATTAACCAGCATTTTTGCAAGTTAGGTCATCGTACGTGGTTCCATTTTTATTACCAAAACTTTTATGTTTATAACGCGGTATTCTCACTTTATGAACTAGAATTATTACGAACATTTCATAACTATCAGTATGATCGAATATTCGGATATTATTTAACTAAAGTTGAGGCGATGGCTATTACGGAATGCACTTTTGTATCGTAAAAATCCCGGAATTCCTGGGTCGGCAAATTTAGAGTGGTGATTATAGAGTCGAATGTATATTTACTAGAGTCCGACCGAAACTGGTTTTCCGGCCGAAACCGAAACCGAATATTCGGCCGTGGCTTCAGTTTCGGCCGAAACCGAAACTCACGTGGTAAAGTATAAAATTCCTTAAAATACTGAAATTTGGTGCATTTCACCCATTATTCTGCATTAATTAGGACATGAAATGGAAACACAGTATATTAATTTTGTTGTAATCATTTATTTAATATAATATAAAAAATATTAGTAATATTTTTATTATTTTTTCAAATTAACTTCTCATAGCAAAATGTTTATCAGTTATCAATAATCAAATCACTAATTGTTACTGTTTCATTAAATACTAAGTATTGGTATTTTGAACTCTTATTAATTAATACTTTGGTTTGTATTTGTACTTAGAAGAATCAAATTCAAATTCAAATTCAAATTTATTTATTTGTGACACATAGGTATAATGTTGTGGTACATGATGTTATAAAATAAAAATAAAATATTGTATCACTATGCGCTGCCTTGCAAGGCGTACAAATGTTTACACAGTAATACACTATAAAATTATAAAATATACTGCAAAGTAGTTGCGTTAAATATTTAGCAATAAAATAAACATAAACAGAACCATACAAATTAAGGTAACAATTAATAGCTAGTTAAACTTATTAAATTAACTAAAATATATAAGTAACAAATACATCTGAGAATGAGTCAACGGTTTTTATTTTTCTTCTAAATATTCATTTATGCTGTAGTATGCTTTATCTATTAGGAACTTATGGAGTGATTTTTTTAAGGTATTTAAATCTTTCGAGGCTTTTATAGCTTTAGGTAGTTTGTTGAATATTTTTGGAGCCATTCCTAGAAAACTTTTTGAGAACAGGGCGGTTTGGTGGGTTTTTGACTTAATTACACCTTGATGACGTTTAGTGGATAGGGTTTCAAATTGGTTCAGGTTATTTTTAATGAACATGACAACTTCATAAATGTATAGGGACGGAAGTGTTAATAATTTTAAATTAATAAAAAATGGTTTGCAACTATCTGTTTTTTGGATCATGCATACTGCACGAAGACACTTTTTTTGGGCTTTAAAGGCCAATTCTCTATCCGTAGAATTACCCCAGAATATTACACCGTATCGCAGTGTGGAGGAGACATATGCATGGTATGCGGTAAGAACGGTGCTTTGATTGGCGACCTTGCTTAAATTATGTAAAGCATAGCAATATTGGTTTAGTTTTTTTATTATGTGATCAATGTGTGTTTTCCATGACATTTTTTGATCTAACCAAAGCCCAAGAAATTTTGTGTTGTCAATTTTAGCAATCGTATTACCTTCATATTTAATGTTTGTAATAATAGAGTTTGTTCGCTGATTAAAATTCATGATATGGGTTTTTCCAAAATTAATTTTTAAGTTGTTATCTATTAGCCATTGAATAATTAAGCCTAAACTATTATTTATTTCAATTTCATATCTTTCTAAATTTTTTCCTATAAATATTGTAGTACAGTCATCAGCAAATAGAGTCATGGGGTGTTCTATGGTTTTGGGAATATCATTTATATAACATAGGAAAAACAACGGTCCAAGTACACTCCCCTGGGGTACGCCGTAATTTATAGATCTTTGTTTTGATAAGTAGGTTTTTTCTGTTTTAGTTCTATGACATATTTTTACTATTTCAGTGATTTGTTTTCGGTTGACTAGGTACGACTCAATTAGTTCTAGGACATTGCCTCTAATTCCAAGTTTACTTAATTTTATGAGAAGGATTTTGTGATCTACAAAATCGAACGCCTTCTTCATGTCCATGAATAACGCAGTAACTGGGATTTTTTTGTCCATATTTGTAATAATTTCATTTATTAATTCATAGATGGCCATATTAATATTTTTATGTTTTCTAAAACCGTACTGTTCTTTAGTTAGAATATTATTTTTTTCTAAGAATGAATAAAGGCTGTTATAAATAACTTTTTCGATTATTTTCGAGAATACTGGGACGAGTGCAATAGGCCTATAGTTTTTCATATTTTGTGGATCATCCTTTTTATGAAGAGGTTTTATAACAGATAGTTTTAAGTCTTCAGGGAATTTACCTTTATCTATACAAAGATTTATTATATAACTAAGAACTGGTGAAATTTCAGAGACAACGTTTTTGATTGCATGTGTAACAATATCGTCATAGCCTGAACTATTTGTATTTTTTAGATCAATAATAATTTTATGTATATCATGAGGAATAGTGGGTGATAAGAACATTGAACTGGGGTTTGAATCTATTAATGTCGATTTATAATCAGTGTTTTGGTTGTTTATTGGTTGAACTTGATCAATGAAATAGTTATTAAATAATTCGGCGATCTCATTTGGTGTTGTAATACATTTATTTTTGTCTGTAAGAATTTTAGAAGGGTTTTCTTTTGGGTAATTAGATTTAGTTGAGTTTATTACTCTCCAAGTTGCTTTAACCTTGTTGTTAGCATTATTAATGAAATAACTGTTTTGCGTTTTTTGAGTCAATTTGATAATTAATTTTAGACGTTTAGCGTATGTATTAAATATTTTTTTATTCGTTTTATTTGGTTGGCGTCTTAATTGCCATAGCATTTCACGCTTACGCTTACAACATAGTTTTAGACCTTTAGTTATCCATTTCGGAGTTTTGGAACATAGATTTTTAATTCTCACTATGGGGAAACAAAGATCGTAGAATAATTTAAACAAGCTATCAAATTCACGGAATGCATTATCTGGGTCTGTACAATTGTAAACATTACTGAAACTAAGGCTTTGAAGAGCATTCTTAAATTTAACCATATTTTCTTGACAAAAATCTCGACTGAAAGTATGCCAATGTGTAATGGTACAAGTTTTTTTAACAGGACATCTTATTATTTGAGCTGTATGGTCGGATATAGCCAGTTCCATTACCTCACTGGTGCTGCCTCTAATATTGTGTATAATATTGTCGATACAGGTACCACTATCTAATCGGGTTGGTTGACGAACACTTAATTTCATACGGCAGTTATATAGAAGATTTTCAAGTTGAGTAGATAATTTCGTATTTTTTAAAACATCAATATTAAAGTCTCCACAAATCAAGACTTTCTTTTTGTTGTTTTTAGTAATCTTATTTAGTATACCTTCAAATTGGTAGAAAAAGAAGTTTAAGGTATCAATTTTGAATTTGGGTGATCTATAAATACATACAATAGTTATACAATGATCAATTAATTCGATAGCACAACATTCTAATACATTAGGACAGCAGTATTCTTTTAAATTGAGTATTTTATACTTGTGTTTATTGTTTACCAGAATACATGAACCCCCCCTTCAATTGCTTCTAAGGTAATGGGTTGCAAGTGTGTAATTTGGAATATGTAAATGTATGTCATCGCCTTCTTTCATATTGTGTTCTGTTACACAGAGCACGTCCACAAACTTATTATTACAAGCAAGTTCGTGTAGAATTAAGCTCAAGAGATCCGATTTACTTATTAACCCATTAGTGTTTTGATGTAATACATTTATGTGTTTATACAAGAAAAAAATTACTATTATTTACAATACTAGGTGTAACAATATTAACATCATTATGAGACATATTGTTGATATTAGACAAATTACTGATATCGGGATTTGAGACAATGTCATTCTCAGGATATAGAGGAATATCAAGAGAATTTGTATGAACAATACATTGAAGGTTTCTAAACATATTTTTATCCCATTATTATTTATCGTACCAGTGTGCTTTGAAAACATGGTATAATCGTATTTCAGGTCAAGATTGGAGTCAAACAATAATGCAAAGTTGTGAGTTTGTAAGTCAAGATACAGTAAATTATTAAACATTTCTAATCTTCCATTGTACATCATACTAGAATAGTGACTGAATTTAAAAGTAGGTAAACATAATATTATATTAGTGTTTTTCAGAGGCATTAGTGTCTGGCGTATATTAATAATTAAATCAAAATAATTATCAGTTCTTCGAAAATCTTCCTCGCCTATGAGAATTATACAATAATCATTCATCGTGAAGTCAGTAAGTTTTACGTTGATGTTACTAATGAGTTCATTTACTCCGCCATTTGGTGTAAGGTAGTGACATAGTTGATAGTTCGGGAACGTTTCTTCGGCTACAGATAATATTTTATTTACCTTATCGCTGCTTAAAATGCATATTTTCTTTCTTTGTTCTTGAGGTACCTTGTTTGTACTATGTTCCGTAGTTTGTGAAGAGATGTAATTCGGTCCTATTTGGGTAGATGTATTCAACATTGGTGTTTTATTTGCTGTAGTGTTAGCTGAATACAGTTTCTTCTTAGATGGTCCCGATTTTATTTTAGGGGTAGACTGCTTAGAATTTCGGTGAGAATGAGATTTCTCACAGAATGAGATGTCGCTTAATAATTTTGGGATTTCTTCGTGTTTGTTCTTATTCAAAGAAGTGATGGTATTTTTTAAGTCCGTGTTCTCGGACGATAGCTGATTTATCACCTTACGGGCCTCTAATAAATCTGAGTTAAGTTTATCAATTTGTTTTTTAAGTTCTAGGATCTCGTCGTTCTCGTCATCCGATATTGTTGGTAAGCTATTAGTGGTGCCATTTAACGTTGATTCATTGGAGTTGCATACATCGATTACGGCTTCTGCTTTTGCCTGTGAACGTGTTTTGCGAGTTCGCAATGTCATATTTTCGAAGAAATTCATAGTTCTTAGCCAATGTAGGAACGTTAATTATATGAACAGTTGACCTTATGGAACTCGTGACCAGGTTTCATTCAACAATTTTTGTAGTTAAATAGTGACTTCACTTCACGCTTTATTACTTCTAAATTTAACAGAAAATATGAAAAGAAGTGTAAAATTCAAAATAAGGCGTAAAATTAATACGGCGTACAATAAATTCTTTGTAAACAAATCTGGAAAGTTCAAAAAAACTTGCAATTTGTGGGGCGCGAACTCACGACACCAATCTTTGCATGTCAAGCATTGGTTGCATGAGCTAATTAGTTGTTAGAATTGTTAACGAAATAGGTCTTCGTTTTGTTGTAGATATAAAAAAGTTCGTTATGATGCGTCTATTTTCAAATTCAAAATTTTGCATGCGCGCGCACTTTTAATTTGTTGTTTCTGTTTTATTGTTATTATTTTAGATTAACACAGAATTAACACTTGCTGGCACTTCTATATGAACACTATAATAATAATGCACTGTTATTGTTTGTTGCTTTGAATTTTTAGAGAATTTTTCACTTTCTAAACATAGTTTTGGCACTGTTTGAGATTAGAATTTTTAACACACTATAACTTTGTTAAATGCGAAAATGACGTTTTGCTAACACTTCCAGTTAATCTTTACACTTTACTGTTCATCATAATAAAGGAATTACGTGGTTATGCTGACTTTTACATTTTTTATCAGAAATAAATACGGACCTCAATGTTTACGTGATGGCAGCGCCATCTAGTCTTTTAGGTAACTCTTATATAAAAATAATAATTACTAAAATTACTATTACACTCACGACACACGACAATTCCCGAACAGGGCCGCCAGCGTCCGCCAAAGCGTTGCCGCGAGAAACGAAGTTAGGCGAGCGTGCACGACAACTTCCGAAATCAGTTCGACAACAAGTCCGAAACTGCCGCCGAAACTTGATTTTTGGCCGAAACCGAAACCGAACTTTCGGTCGGACTAATATTTACTTATATTAACGTGTTGACTAATATGGAATGCACTTTTGCATCGATCAAAAAAAAAAAAACTCGTGATTCCGGAATTGATAAACTTAGTACTTTTAGGGTTCCGTACCTCAAAAGGAAAAACGGAACCCTTATAGGATCACTCGTGTGTCTGTCTGTCAGTCTGTCCGTCTGTCACAGCCATTATGCTCCGAATCTAATGGACCAAATAAGTTAAAAGGTACACATATGAATTTTTGTAACCCAAACACGGACGTGTAAATAAATAAATTTTGAATATGGGGTCACTTTTGGAGGCAAATAAGAAAATAAAATAAAAATAGTTTTACAAACTGTACCGTGTAACATATCAAATGCTTACTGTGAGGGTCCCAAATATATTTATTGTATAATTTTAAAATAAACTATTTTAAAGTTATTTAAGAAAATATACGAAAAATTACCATTCCCCCTGTCTCCGAAACTACTGCGCCTAAAATTTAAAAAAAAATGCAGAATATAATATTTCTTTACCTATAGATTACAAGAAAACCTATAATGAGTCTGTGGTCTTAAAATAACATGGCCAATCTCTCAATATTGTACGAACAAACTTACATTTGCAGTTGGAATGTATGGTAGAACATCTTTTTCAACTACAGTGTTAAGTTTGTTCTTGGGATAAATTCATCCCAACTACGGAACCCTTCATTACGCGTGGCCCGACTCGCACATGGCCGGTTTTTTTGACTATAGAATCGAATGCTAGCTAATGTTGTAAAGTAGGTTGCCCAACTAGCATAGCAAACGTCAGGATAAATAAGGTTAACAAATTAATTTCAAGTAAACATGCATGCGAATCGTTATGTGATCCCGGTGTCCCCTTATTTTTAAATAAGAAAATAATACCACATATTTAAGAAGTCGTTTCAATACCATGTATCCGATTATTTTATTTTATTTTATTTTTATTTTATTTTATTTTATTTTATTAGTTTTGAATTCGCGAATAAAAAAAATTAAGAAGCTGTTTCCACAGTTTCTTAGCCAAATCCGTTCTCTGATCATGAGTAATAATGATATAGTATTTTCAATGTAGGACAAAAAATCAGTTGTCAGTCACAGTTTCTTGTCCGTTTTCCCCATAGGTACTGTAAAGGTTTGTACTGGCTGACATTCTTGTCCGTTCTTCTCCATAGGTACTGTAAAGGTTTGTACTGGCTGACATTCTTGTCCGTTCTTCTCCATAGGTACTGTAAAGGTTTGTACTGGCTGACATTCTTGTCCGTTCTTCTCCATAGGTACTGTAAAGGTTTGTACTGGCTGACATTCTTGTCCGTTCTTCTCCATAGGTACTGTAAAGGTTTGTACTGGCTGACATTCTTGTCCGTTCTTCTCCATAGGTACTGTAAAGGTTTGTACTGGCTGACATTCTTGTCCGTTCTTCTCCATAGGTACTGTAAAGGTTTGTACTGGCTGACATTCTTGTCCGTTCTTCTCCATAGGTACTGTAAAGGTTTGTACTGGCTGACATTCTTGTCCGTTCTTCTCCATAGGTACTGTAAAGGTTTGTACTGGCTGACATTCTTGTCCGTTCTTCTCCATAAGTACTGTAAAGGTTTGTACTGGCTGACATTCTTGTCCGTTCTTCTCCATAGGTACTGTAAAGGTTTGTACTGGCTGACATTCTTGTCCGTTCTTCTCCATAGGTACTGTAAAGGTTTGTACTGGCTGACATAGAAATAGAAAATAGAAATAGAAAATGGTTTATTGTCCAGGTAATACAGTAAGCAGGTTTGTATATGTTAACAACAAGTTGAGACGACATGAGTAGCTTAAAATATTACCTATATCTAGTTTACAAAATAATATTTGCCAGTGAGCCTCAAACTAGACAGTTAGTCTGTATCTTGGGGCTCGGGGTACGGATTCCAGAGTGGAGACTAGAGAGGTGATTTCAAGTATTGTATGGTATGTTTGTGTATGGTGTGTGTGTGTGAGTGTGTGTGTGTGTGTGTGTGTGTGTGTGTGTGTGTGTGTGTGTGTGTGTGTACGTATTTGTTCCCATTAAACGTCTTTTGATTCAGTGTCAGGTCAGGGTATTTATATTAGTTGTTCCGAGTCATCATAGCCGGAGTTTTGCAACATTTGCTTAATAATTTTTTTACAGCTGAATAAGGTGGTATTTTTAATTTCGCAGAGTTTGCAGACTTTATTGTAAGTATTAATAAGAGAGTAAGCTGGGGAGCGTCTACCTAGCAATGAGCTGTTGTCAGGTGTTGGGATTCTATAGTTTCTTTTGCTTATGATTGATGTGTAGTCGGGTCTGCTTTTAATAGTTTTGTGAGTTTTGGTGCAGGCAGAAAGAATAAAAAGCTGGCGGACTCTGAGAACTCTCGTTTCATGATAGAGTAAATCAGTAGAGAACCGGTAGGGCTTCTTAAATGTTACTTTAAGAAGCGCTCTCTGTGCTCGTTCTACTTCAATCAAGTAGGTCTTTCCAGCACTACCCCACACGCTGATGCAGTACTGAATTATGGATTGGCATAGCGCTAGGTAAACTTGTTTTAGAGTGTCTGTGGGTAGACAGTCTCGTAGTCTACGCATGGTGTGAATGAGTTTTCTTATTCGGCCAGAAAGGTTGGATATATGTTGCTTAAATGTTAGGTGGTCATCGATAAGAATGCCGAGGTATTTTATGGAAGTGGTACGATCAAGAGGAGGACAGTCACAAGGGAAAGTGGGAATGCTAGAGGAGCAGTGATGCAATTTGAGTTTTAGGTGTGCCGGAGGTTTTGAAGCGGCGGTCTTGGAGAAAGCAATATATTTTGTTTTACTACCATTCAATGTTAGGAGATTTCTGTCCAGGTTATTCGCGATTAGTGACAATCCCTCGTCTGCTACACAGTGTACATGTTCCCACGTTTTCCCGTGAAATATGATGGCAGTATCATCTGCATAAGTTATAATGTCAGCATTATTCACAGAGAGGTTTAGTATGTCGTTAATATAGACAATGAAAAGCGTGGGACCAAGTACACTGCCCTGTGGAACTCCGAAGTTAATTGGGAGTTGATCACTAGTGAAAGAGCTTACTTTTGTGTACTGTTTACGGTTTGTCAGATAGCTTTTAAACCATTCGTGACAAATTCCTCTTATTCCTATCCATTCTAGTTTCTTGAGGAGTAGGCCAGTTGAAACTGTGTCAAATGCCTTTGCAAGATCAAGGAAGATGGCAAGGCATTTTTCATTTTTCTCAATATGAGAAGAGACACAATTGACTAGGAGAGTGGCAGCGTCCTCAGTCGACCTATTCCTTCGAAAACCAAACTGATTCTCAGAGATGAGATGATTTTTCTCAATGAAAGAAATAAGACGAGAATTAACTATCCTCTCTAATATTTTAGAGACAGAGCTTAATAGTGCTATAGGTCTGTAGTTATTTGGTGCATGTTTAGGACCGCTTTTGTGGATAGGAGAAACCACAGCTATTTTCCAACATTCTGGGAAGGTACCGGTCTCAAGGCTCAGGTTAAAAATGTGCATCATTGGTACTAGTAAGGACTTTAAAGCTCTTTTGATAAGTATGACTGAAATTTTGTCAGGGCCAGGAGCACTTTCGACTTTAAGGTCAGATATGATTTTAATAATTTCGTACGCATCTGTCGGTTCAAGGAGGAGAGAATGTGGGTTTGAGACGTCGGATGTGTATGTATTTATTAAAGATTCATGAGATAGATTAAGTTTTTCTAGTATCTTATCTGCCAGACGGGTTCCTACTGAGGTAAAGTATGAGTTACAGGAGTTGAGTGTCTCTTTTTCTCTATTCGGGCTCAGTAATTGAGAACTTTCATTGTTCCTAGGAGATATGTGACCTATTGATTTTATTGCTTTCCATAGATTTTTTGGATTGTCTTTGTTTTCAACAATCTGTTGGTTATTGTAGTCAGACCTGATTTTTGACAGAAGTTTGGAAAAAAAGTTTCTATATCGAGTGTATATTTTATTTCGAACAGGGTCATCAGGGTCAGATTTACAGTCATTATGAAGTTTGTCACGATGAATCATACATCTTACTAATCCCGGGGTGATCCAAGGCTTGATGCAAGCCAATTTCCTACCAATTTTTACTTGGCACGTGTGTTTGTTTACAGTAGAAGAAACAATGTTCGTGAATTCTGTGGTTGCAGTATTGACATTTGTGTCATTTGTGATGATAGACCAGTCAAAGCTATTTAGGTCAGCAATAACTGCTTCAGTATCTGTTTTACTTATCCATCTCTTTGCAGTATTCGTTAAAGGTTTTCGCAAGGAAATATTAGCGACAACTAAGTCATGATCAGTGATTGAAGACTTGCAAACGACCCCAAAGCATTTGTTCTGCGTCTTTATAAATATGTGGTCTATACACGCTTTATTCCTAGTTGGGCTGGTTATGGCAGGTAGTAGCCCATGGCAAGACATTAGACATAGGTACTCTGATGACTGACTATTGTTTGTGTTGCAAATATCAATGTTAATATCGCCAGTGACAATTAGTGTTTGTCTGTTTGCCAGTGAGCTCAGTAATGTGTCCAGTGAGTTCAGGAATGGATCAATATTTGTAAACGAAGGCGATCTATAAATACCTAGAATTGTGACTTTCTCATCGATGGTTATGAGAAGTCGATCTGCGTCTAGTATTGAAGGTTCAATAGCTACGGTGTTGTAATCAGTTTTAACAAAGCAAATTAAACCTCCGTTTTTATTTTGCTGAAACGATGTGCGATATGCATTATATCCGGGCAGAGAATCTATAATACTGCCGTCAGACAGCCAGCATTCCGTTAAAATGATAACATCAAAGCAGATAGTAGTTCGCTGTAGCATTACCGCAAAGTCCTCAAAATTGTGTTGGAAGCTTCTGATATTGAGCGATAAAATTTTAAAGTTAGACTCCGTATGTTTTATTAATGTTTGGCAATGTTCAATAGTTTCAACGGTGTGACAGTTTACTTGTAGATTTTCGTCTAAGTCTTGCACTATGTTAAGTAATGCCATTAGTGTAGTATTTTAATTTTAATTTAGAGAGAGAAAGTTTATTTAAAGGGGCTGTCAGTGACCAACAAGTTAGTATGTTCCATTTGCCAAAGTAAACGAAAAGACCTTTTGAGAAAGTCAGGATACCCTGACACTGCAGGAAACGTAATAAGTGTCTGGATATGTGTAGGTATGCGGTGGTGAGTGAGTTTAGTAGTGTGTGTATGAAGGTAGGTGACATAATTTGAACATAAAACATTTTAAAAATTAAACTTCTATATGACACAAAGTAATAAAAAAATAAAATTAAAAGTAAACAAAAAATGTTTCTACAAGTATAACACACGAAATGGTTAACAATTGAAAGTACACAAAAATAATAGATATTTCTATAATACGCAGAACAGTTATTAGCAATTGAAAATAAATAAGAACAGAGGGTTATTCTGTTAGACACGAAATGTTTAACAGTTATATTGTTATGTAGAGAAGAACAAAAAGTACTTGTGCAAGACACATAATAGTGAACAATTAAAGGTAAGCAGTAACAAAATGTATTTCTATAATACACAAAATATTTGCTATCCATTGAAAATAAACAAGAACAAAAAGTTGTACTGTGAGACACGAAATATTTAGCAGTTAAATGTAGAAACGGATAAAAACTACTTCTGTAAGACACAAAATAGTAAATAGGTAAAAGTAAGCAAGAACAAAAAGGTAAATGTAGGTAAAGTTTTCTAGTACTAGTTTTCAATAATAAAAGAGTTTGTTTGTGGAGAGGTACAGTCTTGTGCATCTGAAACATGACGACGAAGATCATCCAGACTAGTGATATTGATGGGAGGAATTCCCTCCCGTTTACGTATGTAAATAGAGCCGTTTTTAATCCAACAGTATTTGAATCCGGCATTTTTGCTAACTTGGCGAGACTCACGAAATAAGCGACGGTTGTCTGGTGTTAAACGCTCATTAAAGAATATGTTTCCCTTGGTTCCCTTTACATCAACGTTGGCGCAGTTAAGGTTACGTCTGTTTTTAGCGGAACTTAGAAATTCATTAGAAAGAAAGAAAGAAAGAAAAACAGTTTATTCGCGTGAAAATGACGCACACAAACTATACAAGAAAAGCGAAACACAAAATAATAAAACATAACAAACCACACAAAACAAAAAACATAAGTACACACAATAAAGTTTTTGGAAATGTGCGTCACTACCCCGTGAAACGGCTACACGCTCAGCATAATGCCGCGGCCCGTGCACGAAGGCACGAATCCACGGCGCTGGTTTTCAGCGTAAGCCGGCGGTGTGTATCGCTGTCAGAGACCATTAAAATAAGTAACTAAAAAAAAACAATAAAAATATATAATATGTACAGACATAAACAATAAAATATGTGGCAACATTTCAACGCGTCTCAAACCACAGACAATAAAGTTTGTCTGTCATCGTTCGTTGTCTTGAGATAGGTTTTATTTTCTGTGCTTGCGTTGCGCAACAGTTTGACAAATGAGCCATGCGTCCGACCAACCACATCGTACGAGAATTGGAGTTATGTAATGTAAGCTTGAACATCAATGGCGTCAGGAAAATGATGATGTAATGAGTGCCACTGTGCTACAGCAATGATTGTGTCAATGTTTATAGTGTTTATGAGTGAAATGTTGAATAAGAGTATGATGATGAACCTACGGAGTTGGAGGGAACCCGTGCAATGCACATGTGCCACGCTTACAAAAAGTACTATGGTAAGAGAATAAAAATTATATAAATAATATGTTTAAACAGAGATATGGAAATAATAATTGAAATCAAATTGTATTTAATAATAAATTGTATATATAATAGAATGGATATTTATAAGAAATAGTATGATTATAGAAATAACACAAATTGTACTATCTAACAGGTTTACAAACCACATAGAACTGGGACAGAGAATCACTGCCAGCAATCCCAGCAGACATGAGGCAGAAGCGATGCCACAGCGCTGCTGAAGATCCAAAACCAAGGACTATAGGCCATAACCCGTGAGGTAAACACCATAAAGATGTATCTAGAATTAAAGTAATGAGAGTTGTGCATGCAATAGTAACTTTTTATGTTGATATTTAAACGACTGTATTGTTTTCAGGCCTCGCATCGGTGGTGGAAGATCATTCCAGCAGCGGGTGGCTGCAAATCTGAAACTGCCCCTGAAAGCTGTGGTTCTATGTCGCGGTGCCCTTAGCGGGCCAACCACAGAACGAAGACCATACTTATAATGAGTTTCTCGCCAAGTGAGTTTTTCATATAAATAGTGCGGCTTATGGGTTGTTACAATGCCAAACATTAAACTCGCTAGATGAAGCTTCCGCCTGGCAGCCATTTTTAGTGTCTTGAGTTGGTTTATGTATGGAGTCACATGATGCCTACGAGGGACATGAATGCAAAAACGAACACAGGCATTCTGGATTCGCTGAATTAACCTATCTGTTCGAGCAAGCAGGCAAGGCCCATAGACAGTGTCACAGTAGTTTAGCCTAGATAGGACCAGACTGTCTACCAGTTGTTTTCTGAGTGGTACGCTAAGAAAATTACGTATACCGTATAATACCTTCAGCCTATAAAAACAATTTCTTATTACGGTGTTTATATGAGCCTCGAATCGCAGCTCTGGATCTAAGATTAGACCCAGACTACATGCCTGTTCCACTCGTTCAATTTTCTTCCCTTTAATCACAACCTCCGGATTGGCAGACAATATTGCAGCAACTTGTTTTTTTGTTCCCAGCACCATGAACTTAGACTTCAGTGGGTTCAGAACCAAAGAGTTCTCCTCAGACCAGGTCACTACTCGATGCAGGTCCTCATTCACCCTCCGCACTGCCAATGCTGCATCATCCCCTTTGAACGAAATGTACAGCTGAATATCATCTGCATACATGTGATATTTGCAGTTTACAAAGGATCCAACAACATCAGCACTGTAGAGGATGTACAGCAAAGGGCCCAGGATGGATCCCTGCGGGACGCCTCTAGACACATGGAGTGGGGGGGATGACACGGTTGATCCATCTTCCTTGTGGATCTGCACATACTGGGACCTATCAGTCAAATAACTATTAAACCAATCCACAGCGTCTCGGTTAAAGCCATAGTATGCTAGCTTGGACAGCAGTAGATTGGTATTAATAGCGTCAAAAGCCCGTGAAAAATCCAGTAGGACCAGGATCGACCCCTCCCCCCGATCACGTGCCTCCAGGATATTGCCCACCACATCAATCAGAGCCGTTGCAGTGCCTCTACCTTTACGGAAACCCGACTGAAGGTCAGGGAGAATGTTGTTAACCTCCAGATATTCAATAACTTGTAGATACACTACACGCTCCAGAATCTTCGACAGGCAAGGCAGAATACTAATTGGCCTGAGGTCTTTCAAATTGGCTGGATCACTGATCTTTGGGATAGGGCGAACAATTGCCCGTCGCCAAAGGCCGGGGAATGTGCGCGATTCTATTGATCTGTTGATGATATCAGTGATAGCTTGAAGGGTGTTCGGCAATGTGAGTTTTAACATATCCAAACTGATACCATCAACACCCTGTGCATTCGATCCTAGGCTCCTGATTATCTTCAGAACTGTCTCCTGGTTGGTTGTAGTGAGCGAGAACTCAGCGGCACCGTGCCTACGAGATTTGAAGTAGAGCATTTGTGAGATGTTATCATTACAATTTCCCGGAACGTCCAAAAAAGCCGCATTGATACTGTCTGGGTTATCAAAATGACTTGGCAGTAGCCTTTCTTTGTGGTCTGGAAGTACATCAGATTTCAAATTACGCCACAATAGTTTAGGATCCTTACTGTGATTGTTAATGTTATTTGTAAAATATGCTGTCTTTTCCCTCAATAATGCAGCGGTGGCCTCATGTTTAAGATCCTTATAGTACTGCTTATGAGTTGGACTCCTTGTATTACGACATCTGTCTCTAGCTTCATCTCGCAACTTGAACATCAGACGCACATTGTCAGTGATCCAAGGTGTGGGACGCTTATAAAAGGTCTTTCTCCTTATAGGAGCATGGAGATCAAAAAGCTGGATCATGAATGAGTTGAAAGTATGTACCATGGTATCAACATCACTTATTTCTCCTATAATAGACCATGGTATCATGTTCAAGTCAATATGGAAGTGATCCAGCAAGATGTCTGAAAGGGGGCGAAACTCAACCATCCTAGGTTTAACCTTGGGTTTCCTAAAAACAGTTTCGCATGTAATGAAGGAGTGATGGCCAAGCTCCCTAATATAGTTCACCCCAACATTGCGTGTTGTAGCGTCAGTGCATACAATGTCAATGAGTGTACTACTGTTACCCACGAAGTGCGTCGCAGTTCTCACTAATTGAACAAGGTTTAAATAATTAAAAAAGTCCATAAGCTGTTTTGATTTAGAGCTACTACCATCCAATAGATCAACATTTAAGTCACCCAACAGCACCAGATTATCATATGGGGCTAATGCACTAATACTGGCAGTTATGGCGTCAAGGAAAAGCTCCAAGTCCTGCCAGGGCGGACGGTACGCGGTCCCAACAAGAATCCTTTTCTTGTTTATGGCTAGGCCCAGCCAGAGCTGCTCTACATTAGGGTGTTTAGGATGAGCTCTTACACGCGCGTTAATGCCATTCTTTATATAGAAAGCAACTCCTCCGCCACGCCCACCTCGCGTAGTCAGAGGTCGTGGTACGTGCCTAAATTTGTACCCAGCTACACTAGGAGCCCGGTCCTCTTCCCCCTTGCGTAACCATGTCTCATTGATAGCCATGATATCCACAGAGTGGTTGCCCATGGCTATCAAGAACTCATCCTGATTTGTTCCTAGAGAGCCTGCATTTAGTAGACCAAACTTAATATGCTTACTAGGAGCCATTAGTGCCAGTAGGTGTAGGTATTAGACATACAAGTGTGTAGATATGGTACCAATATAAATGAGAGTATGGGGTTATTATGTGGTGGTTTAGTTGGACACTATTTACAACTGTAAGCTGCCAGTAGGTTGTATGAGTGAGTGACTTCATAACTCTGTAACTATAGTAAGAGTATATATGTATAGTCATAAATGTGAAAAGTACGATGATTGGAAATACTACTTTTATATAATTAGGATTAAATAGATTAAGTGTAAATAGACTTTGTACATGCAATATATATAAATATAGTATAAGAGTAAAATAATATAACATAGATAGGTAAGCTCTACGCACATCCTGTCCATGGCTGAGCACACAATGTGGGTTGCGACGCACATTTCCAGACGCATAAAAAAGAAAATAATTTACATATAGATAGACACAATAATAATTAGACCGTAACATTTCCAGTTCCGAAGACACGGGATAAGTCCTCCTCAGTACGGATCCTCTGCGCCTTCTCTCCTGGCATCTTCCTGGCAAGGATGCGGCCCTGTTTGGTCCATACAAACTTCCAGTCGAGGAGACTGGCAGCGTCCCGTGCCCTACGAAACAACAGCCGGTTGACTTTCGTCAGGCGCTCGTTTAGGAAGAACCTCTGCGATGGAACGGGCATGTCGAGGTCGGCAGTGGTCGCCCCACGTCGCACTCGCGCGCTTGCCAGAAGCTGGTCGCGTAGGTCACGACGAGCAAGGCGCACGACAATCGGCCGCGGACGAGATTCAGTTGGTCCAGCTGAGTTTGTCGCGTTGAGCTGCCTTCCACGAACGCGCTCTGCACTAACGATGTCACGATCGTCAAGGCTGACCCCTAGCTTATGGCCTATGACCTTGATTACGTGAATTGGGTTTTCCATTTTTACCTCTGGCAAATTTGACACCTCTATATCATTAGCAAGAAGATCCTGGTCCCTGTCGTTGATCTCTCGCCTCAGCTCCTCCACAATCTGGTCAACGTTGGTCGAGGTTGCTGAGCCCGAAGTAGCACGTTGTTCCAGTGCGTCCACCCTTGCCTCTAGACCATCGATACGCGTACTGCAGGTATTTAAGGTGGTTTTCAGCTCCGCCATTTCCACCTCCATCTCCTTTCTGAAAACCTGAATCTCCGCACGTACTGCCCTCAACTCCCCAATGATCACCTGCAGGTCGGTACTAGCTACAGGCGACAGTTCCCTAGTGGTGACGTCGGCACTTGCAATGTCAGACGGCGGGGGAGTCACGGGCGCCTTAACAGGACTGAGACTATTAGGTGTACTAGAGCCCGCCATAACTGCTATCCCAGTGTTATCAGTGGGAGAGCTCTGCGCGGGACCTCTGACAGGGGTTTCGGACCTGTTGTCTCGAGCAATATTCTTCTTGCACTCGGGACAACGCCAGTTAGGTGTTATGGTGGCCTTTGTAGGGACACCCACACACACTCTGTGATATAGCGCCTGGCACTTGCCACACCGAGCACCCTCTGTCGTAGATATGAAGCGTCCGCAACCCCCACACTTGTTGCCCGGCATGTTTTGTGACGACTAGTGAACTTGCTTAGCAGATGGTTTCAGGGATGTTCTCTAGTTTGCGGCATCAACGATTCCCGTCACGGATCTATAGGTCGTTTGCCGCCAGCAAGACAGATAGCTCTGTAGTCAAGGCGACGTTACCGAATATTATTATTAATGGAGGGTAACCATAAAATTCCGCTAATTTGTGATGTAATGTTTATATGATTTACGGACCTTAAACGCACTATTTATTGCTCACTACAATGTATGTTTAGCTGATTGCCACTATGATCACTATTAAACGAATTCCAATGCACATTGACTTTGATTTCTATTTTTTATTTGAAAATATTTGGACAGAGAGCCACACCGACACAGACGTCAAACGTCGAATGATTACGTTTGTTACGTCTCAGAAATCGGATCACTAGTGGTCGTGGAAGCTTGTTGTCGGACTCGGTTATTGTATCGGTTGTACCATTGGTGTGTTTTTGGCGGCGTGGTCCAGCACGTGTCACATAATCCAAATCCTTCTCGTCAAGATCAACACCTATTTTCTGAGCGATGACGCGAACTATGTGAGTCAAGCTTTCTGATGGAGTTTCGTTTATTCCTATGATTTCTATTTCGTTTCTTAAGGACTGCTGTGCCTGAGAGTTGAGTTGTTCTTTAAGTTGCAACACAGTATTTTGTAGTATTATGTTTTGAGAGGCACATTTTTCGAGATTGTTGATCTTTTCTTCGGCACGGGCTATTTTGTGCCCATATTCATCAAGGCGGCTATTACACTGCGTGATATGGTCTGTCAATGACCTCATTTCTGACTTCATCTCTATGACACTTTCGCGGATTAGCTTCATTTCTAAAGCTAGGTTATTCAGAGCATTAGAGTCCACGGTTACAGGTTGCAAGGCGGGCTGATTGTGTAATGTAGCAAATGAAGAAGAGGCAGAAGATGCCGAAATGCGTTGGGTAGACACACAGGTGCCGTCAGAGGCGGTGCTCAGGTGACCACTGTGACCAGTGACGGTTTCACTGCTTTGACAGTGAGAGCATTTCCAGCGCTGCCGCTGTTCTTCGGTCAGCTTACGTGATTCCGTTATATTTGCGCATAAAGCGTGATAGTAGTAGGCACAGTTATTACACTTTATTTGTTGTGTTGGTCTTATAGGTTTAGTGCAATCCGCACAGCTGTTGTTTACCATTTTAAAAAGTACCTAATAATATGAAGCGCTTACGATTTCCAGGAATTTGATCCGCAGGTGTGCGTCGTAGGTATTGCACGTGCGGACCAGCTGGCCGGCACTTGTTCACTCAATTTGTGACACTATTTGTTAGAACTTTAGGAATGTTTTATTTTGTTTAATGTTTTTCTTTTCGAAATTATTTTTCCGGAGATTTAAATTCACCAAAACACACGTCCACTCTTGGACAACTCAAAAAGATACGTAAGATACATTCTTGTCCATTCTTCTCCATAGGTACTGTAAAGGTTTGTACTGGCTGACATTCTTGTCCGTTCTTCTCCATAGGTACTGTAAAGGTTTGTACTGGCTGACATTCTTGTCCGTTCTTCTCCATAGGTACTGTAAAGGTTTGTACTGGCTGACATTCTTTTCCATTCTTCTCCATAGGTACTGTAAAGGTTTGTACTGGCTGACATTAATAATATTGTTTATTCATCATAACAGCATTGTAGTACATGACAATTTACAGGGTGACAAATTAGTGTACTAAAACTACAACAGAAATGGTGGTGAGGTGCTGCATTCCCAGCTAGGTTATAGAATAACCTGTATAAGGGAGTACAGTGCCAGTCCCCATTGGGTATTATAATTAAATTGTACACAGTATGTGGCTTAACACTAGTCTTCTACTACAATTTTATAATTATTGGTGACATAGTGTAACTAAAGGTAGTACAAGAGGAATAATAAAAAGATAAGTAATAAAAACATTTGCTGAAAGGCAAGTGAGTGTGGTTGTGTGAGTACTAACTCACACAACCACACTCACTTGCCTTTCACACACACATACACACACTCACACGCACACTAGTGCGTGTGAGTGTGTGTATGTGTGTGTGATCGCGCGTTCGTGTTTGTGAATGTGCGTGTGTGTGTGGGTATGAGTTGGCGTTTCTGTACGTATGTATGTGGGTTTGTTACTGTAATAGTAGATTTTGATGTATATTTTTATTTTTATTTATGCTGTTAGAAACTTCTCTGTGTCATCGTAAGTTTTATTTTGTAGAAATGAGTAAATTGCTTTTTTGCTTTTATGGTATGTCATACCATAGATTGGACAATCTTTTAATGCAGGAGGATCGTGTTTGCGGTACTGTACATATTAGATCTTTACGTCGTTTTGTGATTTTTTTGAATGGGGTTTTGCGATGTTGTAATAGGACGGCTTGTAGGATATAGTGTTGTCTTACGTTAATAATTTTCCAATCTTTGTACAACTCACTGGTAGGATATAAAATAGGGCGAAAAGTAGCAACTTTTAAAACAGCTCTGTGGGCTATTTCCAGAGGCTTCAGAGTCGTTTTTGCCGCACCACCCCAGCAGGAAATACAGTATGTAACAATAGAGGAACATACAGCAAAATAGACAGTTCTTATAGTATTTAAATTTGCTACATGTCGAAGATTTTTAAATATGTAAATAAGTTTACGGACTCTTGTAGTAAGCAGGTTTATATGTGTCTTAAAGTTTAGGTACTTATCTATCACTACGCCCAAATATTTTGTATGTTCAACAGATGCTATAGATGAACAGTGACAGGAGGTTTTAGTTTGACAAAGATGCGCTTTTATTGTGATTGGAGTATGTGGTTGTGTGATTGGGCTGATTGAGTAAGTAAGAAAGTTTGTTTTGTCAGTGTTTAGTGTAAGAGTGTGTGAGCGAAGCCATTCCAGAGCTATATTGAAACCATATTGAGCTGCATGTTCAAGCTCTGCCAACTATCGGCTGTAAATGTGATAGCAGTGTCATCTGCAAATGCAATAACTTTGTCATTAGGGATATCAAGATTGCACAGATCATTAATAAATATTAAGAAAAGGGCGGGGCCTAATATGCTACCTTGGGAGACCCCGTAGCAGATGGGGAGCTCGCTACTGCTATGATTTTCAATCTTAACAATTTGAGTGCGGTTGGTTAGGTAACTCCGGAAAAGCTCCAGTTGTGTTCCTCTAACACCCATGGTTTCAAGCTTGAGCAGAAGGGTGGGGATGGTAACGGTGTCAAACGCTTTTGCGAGATCCAAGAACAGGGTAAGAACTTTTTTATTTTTGTTTAACTGCTGTATTACATGACTAGTAATATCTTGAACTGCATCACAAGTAGATTTATTTATACGGAAACCATACTGTTGTGGGGATAAAAGGTGACTATGTTCGAGGTAGTGGATAAGTCTTTTGTTTATTAGGCATTCCAGTAGTTTTGACAAAGCACTTAGAACCACAATCGGACGGTAGTTATTTGGTAGATTCCCATCTCCACCCTTGAAGACTGGATGGATTATAGCCTTTTTCATAGAAGTGGGAAAAACGGCAGTTTCAAAGCAAAGGTTAAATATATGGCTTAGTATGGGTGCCAGAGTACTTGCGTATTTCTTTAAGAAAAGTGGTGAAATGGTATCCCAGCCAATGGCTGCGTTTGGTCGCAGCGATCCTATGGCCAATATAATTTCATCAGTATCTGTTGGATCTAGGACAAATGATGTTACTGGAATGTATTTTGGTTGGGTTTGTGAGGGTGTAGCTGGCTGTGAGAATGTGTGGAAGGAATGATTGAATGCTAGTGTTCTACCAATGCTGGCAAAAAAGGAATTTACTTCGTTACAAGATTGTACTGGTGTTGATGAGTATTTGAGAAGTTGTGAGGATGATGTTTTAGTTTTATTTGTATTCGTAACTCGCTTTATGGTATCCCAGAGTGTTTTTGGATTGTGACTAGCATTGTTGAGTTCTTCTGTGTCAAATTGTCTCTTTGATTTATTTAACAATTTAGTGCAATAGTTCCTGTATCGTTTATAAGTTAGTATTAATCCTTCATTATCTGGAGATATTTTGAGTTTTCTATGCAGAGCGTCCCTATTTCTTATACACCTTAATAAACCAGGAGTAATCCACGGTTTGAGGATTCTCTTTTTTGCCGGCCATTTTTTAAAAGTCGTGTTTTTTGCGATAGCTGATGACAACAAGTTTATAAGACAATCAGTTGCTGCATTAGCGTCCGTTATACATAGAATATGACTAAAGTCTATTTGGGATATAGATTTGTCAAGAGCCTCATGATCAATTTTAGACATAGTGGAGCTAGCAATGGTTCGTTCGCGTTGCTTGTCCAAACAAAACAAGGAAGAGTAATGATCAGTGATTGTGGTGTCATACACAAACGTAAGTGAGTGACATCCTGTTTTTAAGATCAAATGATCAAGGCAATTGCTGCCTCTGGTAGGTAGGGTATGCGCAGGGAGGAAACCATGGAAGGCTAAACAAATCAAATAATCATGGGCGCGCGCATCAACCGTGCTACGTTTTATATCTAGATTAATATCACCGGTTATAATTACCGTTTTGAACTTATGTAGTCATAGGAGTAGATTATTTAAAGTTAAAAGAAAATTATCGATATTATCATTTGATGGTGAGCGATAGATACAGACTATGGCCTCTTCAGAATTTATTTTAATTATTAGGCCAGAAGCAGATTTACCAAAGTCTGGCTCTTCACATGTGACTATTAGGTCCGATTTCACATAGACTACCACACCATCACTTTGGTTAAGGTGTTTGGTGGTCATAAGCGAATTATAATTTTGCAACATGGGAATGTTAGAGTTACTAGAACAAGGTAGCCAACATTCGGTCAGAACTACCAGATCACAGTCAAATGAAATACGGTGCATCAGAGTTTGAAGGTTTAAAAAGTTACAATTTATAGATCGGATGTTCTGCGAAATTATTTTTAGATATGAATTTGGATGTTTTAAAAACGATTGTGTTTCTTCCGGTGCACATGTGTGGGATACAGATACGGAATGCTCGTCTATCTTGTCAAATAAGTGGTTTACGTTGTTATTCATTTTTGTGGGAGGATAAGTATTGATCAAAAAGGTGTAATTGGTTGACTGGAGATGTTGTTCGTATTAAGTTACTTTCTGGATAAACAGAAGAGTAAAAATGTAGTGAACATTTATTATGCAGATTAGTTGATAGTAGGTATAAGTTAAAACATTCCTTAAGTAGCGAGTTATGTTCGTGCGAGGGTACATCATAAATCGGTATGAAGGTGCGTGAACAATGTGTGTGGATAACGTGTATTCATTGTGGGTAGTGTAGTTTTAGTGTATGGTGTATATTGTGTGTGTCGGAGCTTAGTAATCGGTAATGGTAAGAGTAACTGTAATGAGTTTTACATTTATATACATGCGGTTTCGTAATTGTTGTTTTTAGGTAATAGACACATTTTTGAGTAGTTTTATCTGAATAGGTAAAGTAATAAATAGTAGCAAAAATATGTAGGATACTTATACACAGGTAGTCATTGTTGGACAGCAGTGGCCAGTAGTTTCAGGTGATCTTCATTTTTGACATAAATGGCTTGACTATCGGGATACTTTTTCAACATTACTCGCCCATTAGACGTCCAGCAGAAACATTCGATTACTTGCGCTGCTATATAACGTTCTTCTCCATAGGTACTGTAAAGGTTTGTACTGGCTGACATTCGATTACTTGCGCTGCTATATAACGTTCTTCTCCATAGGTACTGTAAAGGTTTGTACTGGCTGACATTCGATTACTTGCGCTGCTATATAACGTTCTTCTCCATAGGTACTGTAAAGGTTTGTACTGGCTGACATTCGATTACTTGCGCTGCTATATAACGTTCTTCTCCATAGGTACTGTAAAGGTTTGTACTGGCTGACATTCGATTACTTGCGCTGCTATATAACGTTCTTCTCCATAGGTACTGTAAAGGTTTGTACTGGCTGACATTCGATTACTTGCGCTGCTATATAACGTTCTTCTCCATAGGTACTGTAAAGGTTTGTACTGGCTGACATTCGATTACTTGCGCTGCTATATAACGTTCTTCTCCATAGGTACTGTAAAGGTTTGTACTGGCTGACATTCGATTACTTGCGCTGCTATATAACGTTCTTCTCCATAGGTACTGTAAAGGTTTGTACTGGCTGACATTCGATTACTTGCGCTGCTATATAACGTTCTTCTCCATAGGTACTGTAAAGGTTTGTACTGGCTGACATTCGATTACTTGCGCTGCTATATAACGTTCTTCTCCATAGGTACTGTAAAGGTTTGTACTGGCTGACATTCGATTACTTGCGCTGCTATAGTACGTCTTTTTTTTTAATAAAAAATATAGTTTTCGTATGTTTTGTCTAGGCCGCACTTCGGCTTTAGCTTGGATAATAGGCGGTATAATTTCAGAAGTGTGCTATTTTATTCGATTATTGTATTCATTTATTTATTATAACAGCTTAAACTACCATTACAGGGTTAGACTACCATTACAGGCTACCATTACATTGTATCGTTTGAACGTATTAATAATATACTATCTACTTATTGCCTCTCCGAGTGTTATATAGTATCTAGCTACGCATCCCTGTTGATGTTGAAAGAAAAAGAAAAAATTAAGAATTAAAATTAAAATTAAGAAACTCCTAACTTATACAGGGTTATTTGTAAAACACCAGCAACCCTTAAGGGGTCATTGTACTCATCATTATGAACAACAAAAAAATCAGCTGTTCAGTACATTTTGACGAATTATGCGAACATAAATGTACTGAACAGCTGATTTTTTTCGCGATTTCAGGGATGGTCTCATAGTAAAACTTGTTCATAATGATGAGTACAATGACCCCTTAAGAGGTTGCTGGTGTTTTACAAATAACCCTGTATATTTATGTATATGAACAACTTTTACTATGGGACCAACCCTGAAATCACGAAAAAAAAAATCTGCCGTTTCATACATTTTGGTCGAGTAGGTACTGAACTTTTATATGAAACAGCTGATTTTGTTTCGTCCATTTCAGGGTTTGTCCCATAGTGAAAGTTGCTCATATTCATGAGTAGAACACCCTGTGAAAATTTGCGCACTGCTTAAAAATTATTCTGTATATTGTATAATATATTTAAATAGATTTAAATAGACTGTATATTTAAATAGGAGCTCGTGGCTAAGTAATAACAGCCGCACGGGTCGATCCATCAGGTTAGGCTACGCTGGCCGGGGTTGGTCTGTGGAAGGGTGACCATCTTTTCATACCGAGACTCCTCCGTGCCTCGCAAAGGACGTTAAGCCGTTGGTCCCGGCTGTCATTCAAGGATCTTTGACAGTCGTTACGGGTCTTCAGAAGCCCGAAAGTCTGACAAGCAGTCTTACCAAGGGGTATCATATTACCCAGTAACTGGGTTGTGGAGATCAGATAGGCAGTCACTCCATGTAAAATACTGGTATTCAGCTGCATCCGGTTAGACTGGAAGCCGACCCCAACATAGTTGTAAAGGCTAGGCAGATTGACTGATTTAAATAGACTCCTTGACAATTCAAAACTGTAAGTCGTTTTATTGAAATAAATACTTAGAGTATTAGATCACAAACCCGCTACATCTTATGTCTTGTTCAGAGATATATATTCCTTGATGCGTACTTACGCAATGCATTCAAGTTTCTAAGTCGAGTTTACGCAACCGCGTGGCTCTTATTATAAGTACATGACGAGTACAGACTTTTTCACACATCGGCAGATCTGCATACTCGACTAACATCAACATCAACATGACTGCAGCTCGGGCAATACCGTGACGTAACACACAGCGAGGGTTTATTTAAAGAATACTGCTAATATCTTCCTGAGGAGCTCGTGGCTAAGTAATATTCTGTAATAACAGCCGCACGGGCCGATCTATCAAGTTAAACTACGCTTGCCGGGGTTGCTCCGTGGATTGGTGACCATTTTTAAATAACGAGACTTCTCCGTGCCTCGGAAAGCACGTTAAGGTATTGGTCCCGGCTGTCATTCGTGGATTTTTGACAGTCGTTACGCTTCGTCAGAAGGCCGAAAGTCTGACAACCAGTCTTACCAAGGGGTATCGTATTACCCAGTAACTGGGTTGTGGACTTCACAGAGGCAGTCGCTCCATGTAAAATACTGTTATTCACTATTCAGCTGCATCCAGTTAGACTGGAAGCTGACACCAACATAGTTTGGAAAAGGCTAGGCATATTGATTTTTTGGTAATATCTTCCTGTTTGGTCTGCCTGCTTGTTGGTCTAGTAGTCCTGGGCTCGATTCCCAGGTCGGCGAAAATGTTATTGGATTTTTCCATTAGGAATTTCTCAATAGCAGCTCGGTTGATGACGATATCGGCTCGACTCCTGTAACACGGGACTTAAACATGACTGGTGCATTGTGGTTGTACTATTATATAAAGGTACCATTGCGGACATTTGCGGCGAACCATTTTTCAACCTTATTAACTTAGTATTAAGGTCAGGGATTACAGACGTGATATTATGTTTTATTCGCTAAATGCTGGCGTGATAACTTATAGCAACTTTATAGTAGACTGGCCGGAGCAGGAAACGTACAGCGGAACTTACTCTCGATGTTTTCTTTCGCCGTGTTGAGAGCAGTGCTGATGAAATTATTTACAGAAAAGTTCAAGGCTGCTTTGGTTCGAACCTACGACCAACAACTCGTAAGTCGAGGCCGCCACCACTGCTCCACTGAGTTATACATGCATGAGTTCATTAATTTGGTCTCTTAATTGAGGATTTGACAAGCTTCCTGTCTGGTTAGTTAATTATTCCATTCCATAAATAATAATAATAATAATTTATTTCAAAATAATCAGATAACAGAGATCCGTAGTGTTAGTAAAGCACCTTATACCTAGTGTTAGTATATACATATATCAAAATAACAATTTGGGTATGAGTCACTTTGTAAAGAAGACGTAAACCAGTTTCTCAACCGGTCATCTTCTCCACAAAATGCCTCATAAAAGGGGAAAACACATTCTCAGTCACTGTTTCTAGAATGCTGTTGCCACTGGCCCGGGTTCTAGCTGCCACAGACGCTATTTTCGTCCGCAAAATTGCGTGAAAGCCGTCAGTACGGTTCTGCGTAAACATCTCTGAAGCATTATAAATGAAATCCAAATAAAATAAGTATTTTATTTCCTTTCTTTTGAGGAACTTAAAGAAAACTAAATACGCTGGGACTTAGTATATATTAGGTACCTACTTTATTTCTAACAAGAAACTAGTCAATCAATCTGCCTAGCCTTTAACCAACTATGTTGGGGTCGGCTTCCAGTCTAACCAGATGCAGCTGAATATCAGTATTGTACATGGAGCGACTGCCTATCTGACCTCCACAACCCAGTTACTGGGTAATACGATACCCCTTGGTTATCAGACTATCGGGCTTCTGACGACCCGTAACGACTGTCAAAGATCCACGAATGACAGCTGGGACCAACGACTTTCTTTTTTTTTTTGTGGATGGGAAATCATCAAATAACTTCTCCCGCTCTGGGTGGAGCGAGAGGGCGTGTCAGACTTCTACTGCCCGCTACTCGTTGCTCGCCATCCGCAAGCCCGCGCCTATGGTGGCCGGAAATCGGCTATCGATTCCCGACGCCCAGGGCGTCTCCTGTGGCGACTAGGGGCGTGAGGGCGCAAAGATTGCCTCTCCCTCACGCGTTCAGCCTCCTCCTTCGCGAGCATTACAGCTTCGCAGAAGGAGGTGACGACTTCCCATGCACTCTCGCTCCGTACCATAGCCTGTACCAGCGCCGGACGCGAGATATCGCCTCCGCGAGGACGCGGCGGTGCTCTGCCCAAGCCGGGCAGACCTCCACCGTATGCTCCACCGTGTCCTCCGGGCGATCCACACAATGGTAACACCCGGGCGTTTCCTCCCGCCTTACCAGGAACAGGAACCTCCCGAAGCAACCGTGTCCGGTGAGGACCTGCGTTAGGCGGAAGGTGAGGGTGCCATGACACCTCTCCAACCACTCCTCAAAGAGGGGACTTATCGCCGCAATTGTAGCGTGCCCAGGGACCAACGGCTTAACGTGCATTCTGAATAGAATAGAATAGTATAGAATATTTTATTTGCGTAAAACATGGTATACAAGGGTGTTAAATACAAATTGAGGCACAAGCATGTTTAGCTAGGATAAAACATAGCATGCAAAATTTTATACACAAGCAACAACAATCGTTTTTTTTTATATAAAAAAAAAGTCAACATTTTTTATCTATAAATTCTTTTAAACTATAAAAACTCCACTTATGAAATTGAATTTGAAATAATTTTGTATTTAAGGCTTTGAAATGCCTTGGTATTTTATTATAAATGCACACACACATTGCCAAGCAGTTACTATTGTATTTAGACAGTCTAGGCAAATCATTTAACACAAGTTTATATGGACCTCGTCGGTTCCGAGGATTGACATCATTTGCAGTCTAGGCACGGAGGAGTCTCGGTATGAAAAAAAACAAGAAACTAGTAAACACTCTAAAAAACAGCTTTGTTCAGAAAATGTTTTCTTTTTCTTGCAGAGTTTTAAAGGCAAAGACAAAACAATACATCGTTTTGACTATTGTCAAGTACTTAGCACCTAGTCAGAATGCTGTAGACGGTAAAACATTGAATCACCTAGTTTAGACTATTGTCAAGTACTTAGCACCTAGTCAGAATGCTGTAGACGGTAAAACATTGAATCACCTAGTTTAGACTATTGTCAAGTACTTAGCACCTAGTCAGAATGCTGTAGACGGTAAAACATTGAATCACCTAGTTTAGACTATTGTCAAGTACTTAGCACCTAGTCAGAATGCTGTAGACGGTAAAACATTGAATCACCTAGTTTAGACTATTGTCAAGTACTTAGCACCTAGTCAGAATGCTGTAGACGGTAAAACATTGAATCACCTAGTTTAGAATATTGTCAAGTACTTAGCACCTAGTCAGAATGCTGTAGACGGTAAAACATTGAATCACCTAGTTTAGACTATTGTCAAGTACTTAGCACCTAGTCAGAATGCTGTAGACGGTAAAACATTAAATCACCTAGTTTAGACTATTGTCAAGTACTTAGCACCTAGTCAGAATGCTGTAGACGGTAAAACATTGAATCACCTAGTTTTGACTATTGTCAAGTACTTAGCACCTAGTCAGAATGCTGTAGACGGTAAAACATTGAATCACCTAGTTTTGACTATTGTCAAGTACTTAGCACCTAGTCAGAATGCTGTAGACGGTAAAACATTGAATCACCTAGTTTAGACTATTGTCAAGTACTTAGCACCTAGTCAGAATGCTGTAGACGGTAAAACATTGAATCACCTAGTTTAGACTATTCAAATTCAAATTCAAATTCAAATTATTTAATTCAGACATGAGTCCATAGTGTTAGTATTACAAAATTACTTAAAGACTAGTGTTAGTAATTCAAATATTAAAGGTATCATCCTCAACTGGTGTGGATCCTTACCCAGTGACGCAGCAGAGGGGAGTCCCACCGATCTCGGAACACACTCAGGAGACTATTAGTGGCGGTGCGCAGCCGGCCGGCCATGGATGCGGTCCTTTTTCTAATTATGGCGTAAAAACAATCTGTGTGCGCCTCCGCAAACATACCGGACGCACTACAACGCCACGACAGCCCCAACAGTATCCTGAATGCGTTATTGTATTGGACACGCAGGTCGCTGTACGCTCTCTGCGTAAAACTGGTCCAAAGACTGCACGTGTAAAAAGACTGGCAGAAAGCTTTAAAAAGAGTTACCTTTACTCGATTTGTACAACGTGCAAATCTTCGAACCAGCATGTTACATCGAACGGCCAGCGACCTGCGTTCCCTCTCTATATCTAGGTTATCTTTAAGATCCTCAGTGACCCAGTGACCCAAGTACTTAAACTTAGTCACCCATGCTAAAGGAGCACCACAGAGCGAGACACTGGGGACATCTAAATAGTTTATGTCCCGCGCCTTAAACATCATAAGTTCGCTCTTCGTGACATTATACTTGAGCCCATGGGTCACTGCATAGGACTCACAAATCGCCACAAGCGTCCTCAAAGCACCAATCGATGGGCTCAGCAGCACCATATCATCGGCATAACTAATATTATTCATACAAACGCCGTCAATATGACATCCAACTCTGGTGCTGCTGAGTTCACCGATTAGCCGGTTTATGTATAAGTTGAAGAGGCGGGGTGAACTTAACCCCCCCTGTCTCACCCCGCACTCCAGCTCATACACATCCGATTGAGCCTCAGCCCATCTAACACTATTCCTCTGGTTGTAGTACCAGTAGCGAAACAAGGATGTAATTTCATTCGGTAGTGTTGTCTCACTCCGCAATTTGTTCCATAGTACCTCGTAGGACACAAGGTCAAACGCCCTTGACAGGTCCAAAAAACAAGCAAAAACAGGTGTTTTTCTGGAGGTATAATATTGAACAGTTTGCTTGAGGCACAGTATGGCACTCTCCGTGGATAGACCGGGTTTGAAGCCAAACTGCGCGTCATGGAGTTCAATGTGTTTAGCCAACTCTTGATCAAGCAAACTGTCCAAGACCTTGGCGACTATCGTGGCCAACGAAATAGGCCTGTAATTGGACACCTCAGAGGCATCCCCTGTCTTGTCCTTAGTGATCGGAACTACCACAGTGTGCATAAGGTCTTCCGGTAAGTAGCGGTGACTGAGACATAAATTAAAAAGCAAAGCAAGAACCCTACACAGATGTGGCCCCGCATGCTTCAGGTGCTCGACGCTGAGGCCGTCGTGGCCTGGTGACTTACCTCTAGTCATTTTCTTAATAACAGTAGCAACCTGTTTAGCTGAGAACATTACGGTAATCTCACCAGAATCCGACAGTTTCTCTTCATCGAGCACCCGCCGCCCTGTTTGCAAGGGAGACTGCACTTTAAAGTGTCTTAGAAAAAGGTTAGCGATATCTTTCGGCTCAGTGAGACCCGCCACACTCACAGGGAGACTCGGCTTGGCATTTAATTTGTTAGTTGACTTCCAAAATTTAGCAAACTCTCTTTTGGAATGACTATTTGCCAAAATATCTAATTTAATTTGTTCTTGATTATTTTGAACAAATTTTAATTTAGTCTTAAATGCCCTTCGTGTTTCTCTCATTGTCTCATACAAAGTCCCCTGAGTGGGTGCACCATGTGATAGCCACATTTGATAAAATGTACGAGCCTCCCTATGAGCGTCGCTGACAAATTTGTTCCAACCTGTGACATATTTTTGTCTCTTAATGCGGTTACTACCTATATATGTACACTGGGCACCCTCTTGGAGAGTTGATACTATTTCCAAATATAAGTTGTCTATTAATAATAAATGACCTTCATTTTTACACATTTTGTGAGCACACGTAATACATTGTTCGGGAAAATCTATTAATTTTAATTTATCATTACAGTACTCATAATAATTATTAATTTGTTCCCCATTTCTTTCACCCCAATACACTTTATTACTAAGAAAATTTAGGGCTAATACCCTCTTATTAATTTTAGCTAAATTACATTCAAATAAAACAGGATAGTGATCAGATTGGTAAACCCCATATGAGACTGATGCATTAGTAATCAACTTTTTCGCTGCGCTTGTAATCAAACAATGATCTAGCCAACGGCGTGAGCCGCTGGCCTGACAAACAAACGTATGTGTATCCTTCGGTAGAAGCTCATAGTCGGCGCAAAACCATGCCTGCTCATTACATACAGAGATAAGTTCATTAAAAAACCGCGATCCAGGGTTGGCGTTAAAGTCCCCTAGTACAATTACACACTCAATACTACTACTCTCAGTTACAGCTATTATCTCACTAAGGGTTTGTGTAAATAAAATCAAATTGTCACTCTTACCGTCATCGTAGGGCATATATACTGAAAATATCAACATTGGACGGTTTTCGTATTCAACTTTTATCGCAACTAATCGATCACTTAAACATTTCACTGTTGATACAGACGAAAACACTGACTTTCTCCATAGTAGAGCCACTCCGCCATGTGGTCGTCCCGTGATCACTTTGACGGACGTGTCAATGGCTGACTTGCCGTTGTACGCGAAGTCGTCATCTAGGTTTCCTAGGAACCCTATATCGTGCGGCCAAATCCAAGTCTCTTGGAGTGCAATGATGTCGGCACTCTTGCATAAGTTTCTCACACAATCCACGGACCTGTTCACACCTTTACAATTAAAAGTAGATAATGTTATTTTACTTTTGTCAATTAGAGCCATTATTTGTAGGTATCTTGTTTGTAGACGGGAGCTGAGTCTTAAAGGTATCCTTATCCTTTTTAAAAAACATAAATCGTCTAAAGCGTATTCCTGCAGGCCAAAGACTATCGTCTAAAAAGGTGTCTAACTTATTTGTCAAGTACTTAGCACCTAGTCAGAATGCTGTAGACGGTAAAACATTGAATCACCTAGTTTTGACTATTGTCAAGTACTTAGCACCTAGTCAGAATGCTGTAGACGGTAAAACATTGAATCACCTAGTTTAGAATATTGTCAAGTACTTAGCACCTAGTCAGAATGCTGTAGACGGTAAAACATTGAATCACCTAGTTTAGACTATTGTCAAGTACTTAGCACCTAGTCAGAATGCTGTAGACGGTAAAACATTGAATCACCTAGTTTAGACTATTGTCAAGTACTTAGCACCTAGTCAGAATGCTGTAGACGGTAAAACATTGAATCACCTAGTTTTGACTATTGTCAAGTACTTAGCACCTAGTCAGAATGCTGTAGACGGTAAAACATTGAATCACCTAGTTTAGACTATTGTCAAGTACTTAGCACCTAGTCAGAATGCTGTAGACGGTAAAACATTGAATCACCTAGTTTAGACTATTGTCAAGTACTTAGCACCTAGTCAGAATGCTGTAGACGGTAAAACATTGAATCACCTAGTTTGGAAAACGGTTTTCAACAATAAAATTGTCTAGAAAAGTATTTTACAAAACACCCTCTGGAATTATACAGTATTAGCTTCTGAAATGAAATTACTTGTTCCCCCAACCCACCCCCACTCACTTTTTTATATGGAGATTTTTTAATCAAAATTTTTCATTTTTTGTACAATTTTTCAAACATTTTCTTTCATAAAAACCTTGTCCTGACAATTACAATCACAACAAAAAAAAAATAATAATAATTAGCCAAATAGTAGCAACCGTTCTGAAGTGATGCGCTCACATACATTCCACAATTGATTTTTATTTATACAGGGTCAAATTAAATTAGCTAGCGAAACTCTGCGGACATGATGATATCGGAGCGATATCCTGAATAGGTACGATAAAATAAAAATTAAAAAGATCAACGGGTCAACGACAGCCGGTAGTGTTGAGCTGAGAAAATCTGTTTTATTTTGTTATATCGTGTTTAACTATCGGTAAGTACTACTCGTAATCACATCTGGGAGGTTTACACAAAAAAAAAAAACAGATTTTTTAAAATGATATTTTAAGTGACCACACTAACTGCGGTCGATGAGCCCACAAAAAAATCATCAAATTAATTTATTTTTAGGGTTCCGTACCAAAATGTTAAAAACGAACCCTTATGATGTGACTCAGTCGGTCTGTCTGTCCGTCTGTCACAGCTGGATATCTCAAGAACTAATATATAATTTTGGAGTAGTTTCAGATGACATTTGCCCAACTATTTTGCAAATAAGAAAGAAATTTTATTTTTTTTTGTAACAAGGATTGAAAGGGGTCTTAAAAATTCGAAGTGGGGCTACTAGGGCATGTGGGACATCATATGAAAAAGCGCTGTTTGCACATTCTCAAACATTTTTTTTTTATTTTTTTTAGGCTGAATAGTTTTCGACTTTAGATGAAAAATATTAAAAAAAAAATACCGTTCCCTCCCCCTTATCTCCGAAGTTTGCATAGAGAAAAATCTAAATTTATTCTATGTGATATAAGTTTATGTAAAGATTACAGGAAAAAATAAAAAGGTGTCTCTACATAGCACACTTATTTTATACAGAACCCTCTTTGCGCGAGTCGGACTCGCTTTTGGCCGGTTTTTTTATTTTATTGTAATTCATTTTGTCTGCGGAGTTTCACTAGCTAATTTAATATGATTCTGTATATAGACTGTTAACTTTGTGCTGGTGTCTAAAAGAAACCTTGCTGACTTGTAAATTGTTCAATGTTGTTAATGTGCGCTTTTATAATCTCTAACGTGACGATATTATCATGGACGTCCACGTCCACGTCTATAAAATGTATGGAAATACGTGCACGTTACAACGTTATCATAGCCGGAAATATGTATACGAGGTGTAACTTAAGTAACGCACAACCTCTTAAGGGGGCATTGTACTCATCATTATGAACAACTTTTACTATGGGCCCAAACCTGAAACCGCGAAAAAAATCAGCTGTTCAGTGCATTTATGTTCGTATAAATCGTCAAAATGTACTTACTGAACAGCTGATTTTTTTTTTGCGCGTATTCAGGTTTGGTCCCTTAGTAAAAGTTGTTCATAATAATAAGTAAAATCACCGCTTAAGAGGTTGTGTTTTATTTAAGGTACACCTTGTATAGGTGTCTTAAGGCGACGATAACCGTCTTTTAATGATTTTAAACTGAAAATGATTTGTAAAAAATATATATGTTAAATATAGAGTATTTAAAAAAAAAATTGTGAATATTTAAGATTATGTTTATATTACATAGTGTAACTAATTTGTAAAGTTATATAATTTTTATTTTTATGAAACCTTCACCATTTTAAGGATAATACTTGAATTGGTATACCTACGTCTTTTAATAATAATCCCTTTTGTTTTATGCATAATAAATTAATAATGCGTCCAATTTGGGGAGCGCTCCTTGATGGGCGAGTCCTATTACTGGCTGAGCGTACGACGCGTTGCATGAGCTCAGCACAGAACATGCAAGCTAACCACTCAAGCTATTGAGTGATATATGAGCTGATAGATAAGCAATAAATAGTATGACTGCTACATACTATTTATTGCTTATCTATCAGCTCAGTTTACGTAAATTACTATAACAATAAAAAACCTATGGAATACATTAATTTGTGGTCGTGGTGTACATGAATGTAAAATAAGGTATCAAAAAACATTAACTTTGGTACTACTTGGTTTTTTTAATTTGTATTTTTGTTCTGAATGGCCATTAGTTCTACCGGGACCCATTTTAAGGTTATCCATTCATTACCGGACACCCCGTATATTTCTGCGTCTTCATATGTTTCTATTTGTTGTAAGTGCTATGTATAATTATGAAGACGTAGATATATGTCAATGACCTTGAGTGTTTCACGATCTTGTTTGGACGTCCGACGGGCATCACAATAACACAGAGAACTCCCTTTGTTATCGCGTTGCCGTGGACATCCACGATAACATCATCAAGTTATAAATTATAGAAGACGACAAGTCTCGTTTTTCCAATATTATAAAACAGAAAATGATGACTTAATCAGATGGTGCAGTTGTAACATGACTTATGTGGACGATTCCTTAATTCGAGATAACTAACGCATGGCACAAATTGCTGCAGCTCCTACAATTTGTTCCAAATATGGTAGGTAAGTGGCGTTAAGCAGCATTGCGATTGCACTTGCTTACAAACATCTATTTCTCGAATTTAATGAGTTACCTAAAGTGATAAAAATACTTCCTTATGTTCAACTCTTAAGTAACGAAGTATAACCTCGTAAAGTTGAGCTAACTCGACAGTACGGAGGCAGGTCGTGGATGTGGAACTGTGTCGCAAGCTAGGCTGCACCTCCTATCATGCCCTCTGTTCCCCAAAAATAAAAAAAGTTTAGTAGGCGCAGTTCGAGCCCGCGCCGTATGTTTCGTGAAAACATTTTATTCAAATTTGACTACAGTTTCCGATACTGCACTAGACTTAGTCGACTCATTGTATTCGTTATAAAGTAAGCTTTCACCGACTTTAATATTTTTCATTTCTGACCAGACTTATGGCCGATATGAGACGATATCTGACATTATTTTGCTATAGTCAACATCATATTCATTTTTAACCCTATTCTTGCCAATATTTATGTTGTTTCTCTTTAGGTCCTGGTAGTTCTTTGTTAACTCTTGACAAAGACACCAGAATAACTGATCTAGTTAAACACGTTTTTGCGCTATGCGTATTCATATTTCGACACATAGTGAAAAGTACAGGGTCGCGCTCACTCTCGTGCAATCGCAGTGTGATGTCATAGACAAATTATATCCGGCCTTAAAACTGTTATAAATATGACCTATCTTTTGAATGCTCAACCATTACTCTAGCATTAAAAGTCTGTAAGTTATTAGCGGTTGAAATCTTACATGTTTTCATCGGTCAGAAATATTGAACTTGCCACCAGTACACCGTACACCGAGCGTGTTGAGGGGCGGTGACCGTTGACACGTCCAGTATCTAACGGCCGTACCCTGGGACAGTCTCCCACGTTTTTGACGTATGTTCCCTTACTTACTCCGCTGGTGACACACGTCACCACGCTCCCCTGAAAGCGTACGTAGTGGTGGGTACAACCCACTAGGCGGACCTCGGAGGGATGATCAGCGAAGAGGCGGTGAAATAAAATGCAGGATTTTCTTGATTCTTGCTTGTAGATTTCGGCTTGTTCTTGTTGTTGTTGCCTCTTCGACGGCTGAGCTGTGACTGAATTTTGCGACCAAATGTCGCTTAATTTATACCCGGTGAGGCTGGCCTTCGTTACATCATTTTTGCGTAGCGGTCCCGGCGCTACTTGCGCCCATGTGCCTAGATAGGGTCTCGTCGCCGACATTCTCCCCCTCGTGCGCAGCACCATCCTCCTGGCTCGGCGAAACTCCCGGCACCAACAGCACCACTCTTGAACTGGGTCTTCGCAGCACTCCTCCTCGCGTCTCGACGTCGACGATTCTGGTTCGCCCGTCTGGTCCCGGATACACCTGCTGGATTCTGCCGCGTGGCCAGGTGCATCTTGGCAGGCTGTGGTCGACGATCAGAACGATGTCTCCGATGCGTAGGTCTGTGGCGCTGCTTCTTCCCGTCGTCTTCCTCGGCAGTAGAGTGGGCAGGTATTCTCGCAGCCAGCGTTGCCAAAAGTGGTCGGCAAGTCGCTGCGTCGTCTTCCAGGTGTGCCTGCCCACGAGCTCGTCGTCTTTGAAGCTGCCGATTCTCGCTGCGCCGCAGGATCGCCCGAGGAGGAAGTGGTTAGGAGTGAGTGCTTCCTCTTCAAGACTCTCGGAGAGATGGGTGAGAGGCCGAGAATTGACTATGTGCTCGGCCTCAAGTAGGAGGGTGTGGAGTACCTCCTCTCGTGGATGTCTTTCGTTGAGTGTGGCGTTCAGTGCGGTTTTTATTGATCGCACCAAACGCTCCCATGCGCCGCCCATGTTAGGTGCACCAGGAGGGATGAATGCCCACTGCACGCCGATCTTGTCTGCTTCTGAGATGAGGTCTTCTTTCTTCATGTCATCTAAAGCTTCTTTCAGTTCTTTATTTGCGCCGACGAAGTTGGTTCCGTTGTCGGAGTAGATGATCTTCGGCATTCCTCTTCTCGCGGCGAATCGTCGCAGCGCCATGATCATACTGTCGGTGGAGAGTGAAGGAGTGAGCTCAATGTGCACAGCTCTTGTGGTTAAGCATGTGAATAGAGCACCCCATCTCTTCTCTTGACGTCTTCCCACGGTGATCGTCATTGGGCCGAAGTAATCCACTCCGGTGCACGTAAAGGGAGGGTTGCTGTGCATCAGTCTCTCCTTGGGTAAGTTGCCCGTCGGTAGTTCTTGTGGTTTTGCCTTCTTCGTTTTGCACCACTGACATTGATGCTGAACTGCCTTGATTGCTGACCTCAACCCTAGTACCCAGTAGCGTTGTCGCACTTCGTTCATCACTGTTGCGTGGTTTCCGTGGTTGAAACGGCAGTGGAACTCTTCAATGATGAGTCGTGTTATTCTTTCCTTGCTGTCGAGCACGATGGGTCGCTTGTAGTCTCTGGTTACGCCCTGTATCGCGTCGATTCTTCCTTTTAAACGCAGGAGACCTTCTTCCATCACTATGTCGAGCTTCTTTAACTTGCTGTTGCCTTCTAGCTGTTTCCCTTGCTCTAGTCGCTTGATGTCTTCTCTGAAACTTCTCTGTTGACTTCCCTTTAGCAGCAGGGTTTCAGCTTGTTCCAGCAGCTCTGTGGTTAGTGGTATGTAGTTTCTTTCTGGCCTCTTTGGAGACGAATGTTGTTTCTCGACTGTTTTCGTCTTCTTTCCTTTCGTCCTTTTCCAGGTGGGATCTTCTTTACTGACGTTGACCTTCTCTTTTGTTCTGCAGAGTTGTATGAACTGCAGTACCCTTGCGGTGGCTCGCCAAAGTCTCGTCCAAGACGAAAACCTCTCAGGATCTGGTGATGGATGAGTTGTGATTGCTGTTGCTGCGATGTCCGTTATCTTTTCTTCGCCGGTGGTTTCCTTTTTGAATGTTCTTGCTTCAGGCCAGTGAGTTTCTTCCTTCCTTAAGAATTCTGGGCCGTTGTACCATCGGTGATCGTAATTAAAGTTCTCTGGCACGTCGCGCGTTGAGTCATCTGCAGGGTTCTGTGTCGTAGGCACCCATCTCCAATCTTGAGGCTTGGTGAGATCTTCTATTTCGGCCAAGCGATGAGCCACGAACGTTTTGAAGGTTCTCGGGTCCGTCTTGATCCAGGAGAGCACAATACTGGAGTCTGTCCAGAATGTTTTCCTTACTGCCTTCAGATCCATTTCTTCTTCTACTGAATGGGCTAGTCTGCTTCCAAGGAGGGCCGCCTGTAGCTCCAGTCTTGGGATCGATACCGGCTTCAACGGAGTGACTCGTACTTTCGCTGCCACTAAGCTGACGTGGTATGTTCCGTTCGCATCTTCTGTTCTCCAGTAGACTGTAGCTGCATACGCCGTTTCGCTCGCATCTGTGAACGTGTGCAGCTCCCCCTCGGTGCGATGTGGCGCCAGGCATCTTGGAATCTGAAGATCTTGTAACAGCTTCATGTTCTCGAGATATACTTTCCATGCTTCGTATTCCCTTTTTTCTATTTCTTCGTCCCAACCGACGCCGCTCCGCCATATGTTCTGAAGCAGCTTCTTGCCTTGGATGAGGACTGGTGACGCTAATCCCAATGGGTCGAAGGTAGACATAACGGCACTGGTGACTTCCCTCTTCGTAGGCACCTTGAATCCCTTAGCTATTTCTTCCGGAGTGTTCCGGAGGTTTGCCCTGAAGCCGATGGAGTCCCTTTCTGTGAACCAGCGTAGTCCTAGTGTCTTTTCTTCTTTTTCACCAAGGTTTACTTCCGTTTTTTCGATTGTTTCAGTCTTTATGTCTTGCAGCAGCTCAGGTCTGTTTGATGCCCATGCCCTGAGTTCGAAACCTGCCTTCTTGTGTATGAAGTCCACCTGCGCTGTTATCCTTCTGAAGTCTTCTTCTGAATGGAAGCTGTGCAAGTAGTCGTCCATGTAATGATTCAGCTCGACTGCCCTTGTCGCCTCTGGATACTGTTCCTTGTAGTCCGCTGCGTTTCGGTTTTTTACGTAGATGGCCATGCTTGGAGATGATGTTGCGCCGAAAATAACTGATGTCATTCTGTACTTCTTAGGCGGCACGTCGCGATGATCTCCGCGCCACAAGAACCTTAGGCTGTCTCTATCTTCTGGTCTGATGCGAACTTGTAGAAACATCTCCTTGATGTCGGCCGCTACTGCTAAAGGTCCTTGTCGAAACCTCACTAGTACACCGAAGAGCGATTGTAGTAGATCTGGTCCAGGCAGTAGAGCGTCGTTGAGGCTTTTCCCTTTCGACTTGGCTGCTGCGTCGAAGACGATCCTTATCTTCTTCTTTAATGGATGAACTACGGAGAAATGAGGGAGGAACCATAACTTCTTGGAATCTTCTGGTTCGTCAGGTGCTTCTTCTGCATATTTGTTGTCGATTAGATGCTGGATCTGCTTGCCATATTCCGTCTTCAAATGAGGATCCTTGTCTATCTTCTTTTCGATGTTGATTAATCGGTTCTTGGCAGACGTGTAGCTTTCTGGCATTCGTTCTTCTTCATTCTTCCATAGAAGTCCAGCTTCGAATCGACCATCTTCAAGTCTTCTGCAGGTTTTCTCTAGGATGGTGAGTGCTCTTCCTTCTGAATCTGTAGTGGGTCTTCTTGGTTGCACACCAAGTGCCTCGATCGCGAAGTGATCCTTGATGGCTTGATGCATCTCTTCTTCTGGCGTGCTGACATGTAGACATGTGTTCAGGAAGTGTACTGGTCTTGCACCTCCGCTGTCTGACCCGTGGAGCACCCATCCAAGTCCTGTTTTTGAAGCAACTGGTTCCCCTGGTTTCCCTCTTCTTACTTCTTGAGTCACAATTAGCTCCCAATTGTCTTGACCAATGAGCAATTGTGGTGACTCCCCTTCGTAATATAGAGAGTCGGCGATCTTCTTTAAGTGCTGATAATCTTGAATCTTCTTTTTGTCTAGGAACTGTGGAGTGAGCTTCAAATCGTTGATTGTGCGGACTCTCTTCAGTGTCTTCTTGTTCTCCTGATGAACCCCTTTTACCATAAGGTCCAGCATCTGAGAATCCTTATTCCTTATCAACCTTCCTCCCACTGTTTCAATTACCAGTTCTTCCTTGCTTCCTTGTGCGCCGACTTCTTGTGCCACCTTCTCATCCAGAAGTGACACGGTTGACCCTTCATCCAGAAGGGCTAATATTTTCTTTGATCCTTTTGTCCCGAAGACTTCTACTGGAACTATCTTCAGGTATGCTTTCGTATTGTTGACTGCGTTCACTGATGTCGTGACGCTCACCGCCTCTTGTGGTCTCTCGCTCTTCTTTTCCTCCGAGGTCCTTTCTTCTGACTCGACGTGCAGCAGATGATGATGCCACCTCTTGCATTCTTTGCACGGTGGTTTTCTGCAGCTCTCCTTCCTGTGTTTCCCTTGAAGACATTTGAAGCAGACGCGACTCTTCTTTACTGTTGCCCACCGATCTTGCACCGACATCTTCTGGAACTTCTGACATTCGACGAGAAAATGTTCACCCTCACATATAGGGCAAGTCTTCTCTTGTTGTCTTGAATCCTTTTCTTTGAAGTTCTTTTCTTTCGTTGAATGTGCTGCTTGTCGATTGGTCTTCTTGAACCCGCTTCTTTCTTCTGAAGTCGCGAAGGCTCCACATTTGTCCGCTTCTATGTTCAGGAACTTGGATACTAGCGTCAGGTCGGAGAAGTCGCCTTCTGCTGATGCTGCAGTGAAGTCATACCATCGGAACTTGAGAACCGTCGGCATCTTGTCCACGATTTGTTTCACCATTTCAGGTGAATGCAGGTACTGTGATTTCTTCAGTCCTTTTATTGCTGCTACGCTGTTGTTGATTTGGCTCGCGAAGACGCAAATGTCCCTTGGATTTTCTGAAATCTTCGGTAGCGCCTTGACCTTATCCAATTCTGCCAAAACCAGCGCATCAGGTCTTCCATATCTTCTTCTGAGGGCTTGCATTACTTCTGACGGAGAGGCTTCGGAGTACAACAGGCTCTTGATAGCTTCTCTTGCGTTGCCCTTCAGCGCTCTTCTTAAGCGCGCCATATTCTGGACTTCGTTGAACATTGGTGCTGTATCTTCATAAACAACCTTGAAGGCCAACCACTCGCTGCTGTTGCCGTCGAAGTAGGGTAGCTCGTGGATGTAGCTTGGCTGTGCTGCTGGTCCTCCTCTTGTGGAAAAGGCTTCTTTCAAGGCAGTCGCCAATGCTTGAATCTCGATCGTAGCTCCTTTCGTTGAAGAGTTCTCTTCAGGCTTCACCTTCTGTGGCTCTTCTGCAGTGTGTTGACCTCGCTGCTCTGGTTGTTTCTTGTTGCCATCTTCTAATACTGATGACTCGATCCAGTTCCGCACCTGGGCTGTTCTGTCTTCCTGGTCTTCATCATCCACGGAGTCCTCATCTTCACATTGTGTCATCTCCAGTCTGACTCGGGCTAGCTTCGCCGCAGCCTGTGCTTGTTTCAGTTCCAGGCGTGCTAATTCTTCTCTGGCTTCCAGCTCGCGTCTTCTGGCCAAGGAGCTCGTGGTCCTGGTAGACCTGGCACGACGACTGACCCCCTTCGGCTTTAGGGTCGTGGTTGAACCATGGACACCCTCTTCCGGGACATCTTCTGGGGTTTTCTTAGTCGTCTCCTTTCGTGTGGCATCTTCCTTCTTCTGTTCACTCTTGGATGACGCCGTGGTCACAGTTTCAGCCGTGGTTCCTTCCGTAGTCGTTGTACCCGAAGAAGTGTTGGTGCCTGATGATCCTGTAGTTTCTGATGATGCTGACGCTGACGCAGACGTGACCCCTTCTGACCCTGACGCTTCTACTGTCGCGTCCACATTGGTAGGACGGGACGGGGGGCGTGAGGGGGCATCCTTCTGCGACCTGGTTACTGGCATCTTGCAGTCTTCTTAATCTTCTGGCTTCTTCTTGCAGGGATCCGTTTCTCGAAGGACCAATTGTTGAGGGGCGGTGACCGTTGACACGTCCAGTATCTAACGGCCGTACCCTGGGACAGTCTCCCACGTTTTTGACGTATGTTCCCTTACTTACTCCGCTGGTGACACACGTCACCACGCTCCCCTGAAAGCGTACGTAGTGGTGGGTACAACCCACTAGGCGGACCTCGGAGGGATGATCAGCGAAGAGGCGGTGAAATAAAATGCAGGATTTTCTTGATTCTTGCTTGTAGATTTCGGCTTGTTCTTGTTGTTGTTGCCTCTTCGACGGCTGAGCTGTGACTGAATTTTGCTCGTCGAGATGTCGCTACGCCCCCGCAAGGGGGCGTGGCGTGCGGTGTCGGGGCGTGGCCCCCCGACCGCGGCGGCTATACGGTGGCCCGTAACTACGGGCCCCTCGTCGTGTTCGCCACTGGCGGACAGATGTTTGGGCGTGCGGCATACACGCCCATGTTAAGAGGTGTCTGAAATTTGTGTCTGTAGGCACGCCACGACGTTGATGCCCAACGTCGCTTGCTTCACCGTTAAATCGGCGGACAACCACTACCGGGTGAGACCCCCGCCTACACGGGGGAAGCCCAGCAGATGGCATCCAGCGACAGATTTACGGACTCGACGTTCCTACAGAAGGGGTGTATGGCCCCCCTCACCTCCCCGTTTTCAGGTCGAGCCGAGCCCGGGTGGTGAGAAGGGACCGTGTTCTGAGTGTGAGGGCGGTATTGTGCTGTGTAACACCGCCCGGTGTATACGCGAGTCGCACGCCCGCATAAAAAGAGCCGCGACTTCGCGTGTGAGTTGGGTGCCTGTATGGAGGTGAATGTCTGTGGTTTGCTACGTGACACGCCTATATTAACCTAGCACGCGCCACGCAACAGATGCATGTATGTGTTTAGAGTCAGTGTCACAAATGAGCCGCGTGTAAGCTGAGGGCGGCTCATTTGGAAGTCCAGTCCGGTGCGATGGGGTCGTCGTCCGCAAGCAGGTCGCGGGGGAGGGGCCTCGCGTCAGGGGGGCGCGCATGCCAGGGCGCGATCTGCTTGACATGTGGCCAAGCAGACGCGTCGGCACGCGCGAACATTCCCTTCGCGAGGCGGCACGCAAACTCATCCAGGCTCTCAATCCCGAGGTCGCGTTGGAGGACGCTGTTCCTCACGAAGCGAGGCGCGTCTACTATGGTCCGCAGCGCAAGATTTTGCTGCGCGCGGAGCGTCTTACGGCTCGTCTCGCTCGTGAGGGCGAACCAAGCCGGTGCGGCGTACGTCAAAATTGGGCGCACGTACAGCTTGTACACGCCCAACTTGACGCGCGCCGGGAGGCGGGACGAGAGCACTGGTTTGAGCAGGTTGCGGGCGACCCTGCCCTGTGCGGCGACCTTGCGGACATGCGGCCCCATCGTGAGCCGACGATCGATGGTGACACCCAGGTACTTGACCCGGGGCGACCACTCGATGTCGACTCCTTGCAGCCTCAGGGGTGGTGGTAGTCGCGCGGCTCCGGTGACCATCGCCTGCGTCTTACCCACGTTCACCGACAGCCGCCACTTCGACAGCCAGTCGGGGAGAAGGTCGAGGGCGCGCTGCATCTTGACCGCCGCGTGCTTCGCATTGAGCGAAGTAGAGATGTACGCGGCGTCGTCAGCGTACAGCGCGAGCGTCGCCTCCTCTGTGGTGGGGATGTCGTCCGTGTATCGTGAGTAACACGCAGGCGACACGCAGCTACCTTGTGGCACGCCCGCTAGCACCGGGCGGGCGCTGGATAGCGCACCGTCGACCACCACCCTGAAAGTCCTGTGGGAGAGAAAGCTAGAAACCACCTTTACAACGCGACGGGGCGCGTCTGACGTGGCCAACTTGAATATGAGGCCCTCGTGCCACACACGGTCGAAGGCCTTCTCCATGTCGAGGAATACTGCAACCGAGCATTCCTTCTTGTTGAGCGCAGCTGTGAGTAGGTGCAGTACCCTCGACAGCTGGAGCGTCGTGCTGTGGTCCGCCCGAAACCCGAATTGCTCCGGACGCGGCGTGATGCTAGGTTGAAGATGTCGCAGCAGGAGTGCTTCGAACACCTTGGAGATTGTCGGCAACAGGGTGATCGGCCGATAGCTCTCCGGCTTCAGGATGTTCTTTCCCGCCTTGGGCAGCATAATAACGCGAGAATTTTGCGACCAAATGTCGCTTAATTTATACCCGGTGAGGCTGGCCTTCGTTACATCATTTTTGCGTAGCGGTCCCGGCGCTACTTGCGCCCATGTGCCTAGATAGGGTCTCGTCGCCGACAGAGCGAAAACATGTTTTTACGTCAAAATGCAGTCGTCTGTCGCCTCCCCATTCACCCAGGCGTAAGCGAGTCGACGCTTCGGCGATGCTTTACTAATCCGGTTACCTGCTGACGTTGAGTTGACGCCTGCTTGACGACAAACCGGTGAGCCGATGCGATGCTGATCCCGTGGAGCGCACACGTACCTGACGTGTGCGCTCACCACAATATTGGCAACCACGTTCGCTCGCTGACAACTACATGAGTATTTACAGACTTTGGTTTAGAACGTGATAAAAACGAATTGGACAGTCCATGTTTGCAGCGAAACAGATTGTTATTTGCATTGGCATTTCAAAATAGACAGAAAAATAAATACAGCGTGTCTAAACCGTTTATGTATATGTATACTGGTGTGATGAGGATGTTTAATGCTTTATATTACCACTAGCTGATGCCCGCGACTTCGTCTACAATCCAGGATGAATAGTAGCCTATGTCCTTCTCCAGGTCATGGTCTACCCATGTGCCAAATTTCATCCAAAACCGTCCAGTTGTTTTAGCATGCAAACATACTTTCTCATTTATAATATTAGTGAGGATAGTTAAAAGTTTAGGAGGATGAAAAACCGCTCTATCGACATCGAGACTCACAAAATGTATTAGGTAGTTAAATAAAAAAATAAAAAAACTCTTAACACACTACTAAAATTTCTATAATTCAATCATGATTCGAAAGAGAGCATAAAATCGGACGATGACAGTGGTTGTATGTTGTTGTCATGTATGTAAATTTGCACGCTTATTTTCATGAAGCAAAACATGTAGAACCTACCAGTGTATTCATATTACCATCTTATATACCATGTTTTATGCAAATAAATTATTATTATTATTTTTTGATATTTCTCGGGACCCTGGGGTCCCGGACCTTTGGAAGGCGTACGAGGAGCCGAAGCCAACTCGCAGAGGCCCCTTAGATAATTTTAAATGATGAGGAGGCACCAACCGACGATTATCCCTGTATGCACTATGCAAGTGCACCCAAGGACAACCCCCGGTTGGTACAGGACTATTGTTGTACGTGGAAACAAAACATATTGGGCTATGGGTTTGGGTGGCTAAAGTGGATTAGGTAACGTGAACTATGGAAGAACTATGTCCCCTGCCTGACCAATGTTATATATTATACACGGATAAAATGGCAGGGGGTGACTTGCACACTCAATAATGGGCCCCCGGAGACGGCCGCTAGCACATAGTGACGTAGCGACAAGGGGGCAACACTTCCTGAGGTGCTTGAGGAGTGGAGAGGTATCCCACGGCTATCAGGACAATCCCGGAAGTACGGTCAAGATCCCTACCAGCACCTTACTGGAATACTTCCTTCCTCCGAGCAAGTTTGCTCTTGCGAATCTCCACTCAAGCCGGCCAATAAAGGCAAGAAAGAGGTGGGAGCTCTGTTCCTCGTCAGTGTTCACTCCAGCCGGCCAATAAAGGCAAGCCAGAGATGAGGACCAGATTTCTCCCGGGAGATAGGGTCCGTGGGGTCGCTACTGCCCAACAGCTCGCCACATGCTGCCCTGCGGGTTTTTGTATCTCTCTTGGTCTGGCTCCTCATCCTAGACCCGTTCCGGCAAACTCTACCGGCACAGACCTAAAGTTTGGAGCACGCAAGCCCCACCACGACGTCAACGTAGAGATACAGCGGTGGGGTTATTATTATTATTATTATAAAGACACGTGGCGCCATCTATTATCATAAGAATGTTATTTTTGTTTTCCTCGGGAACAGTACTTTTTTCGGGATGAAATGTACCCTATGTCCATGTCTGTACACCTGACAACGTATATGCAAAATTTCAGGATGATCGGTTCAGTGGTTTAGGCGTGAAAAGGTAACAAAGAAACAAACAAACTTACTTTCGCATAGTAAGGATATTTTTTTTTTTCCGTGGAGAAATGCTCATGCACTACCACGGGGAGATAGTGCAGTTATGTGGGACTCCAACCCACTAAAACTCCACGGTGTCCTCCTCTGCCGCTTGTAGCGGGAACACGTGCACACGTTAGCACTCATCGCGAACCCGCCGCGGCTGTCCGTCACCGGACCCTCCTCTGGGGAGCACCCCCCATCACCACACAAGAACACATTGCTCACCGTGACCACCCCATGGACCAAACCAGCACATGGGCGCCAGACGACCCCGTGTCTAGGCACCCTTGGTCCACCTGCGACCGGTCAGTTCAGTGGCCCGGCCGCCTACCACTTTTCGGCCGCAGAGGATAGGGAGAGCGGCCAACGAAATACCGACACTCCTCCTCCCCTGCGGCCCCACCGCGTCCGCCATCCCGTCAAGACCGCGGAAGGTAAGGAGAGCGGCGGCGGCGCACCGCAATACCGGCACTCCTCTCCCGCCGCGGCCTCCATCCCACAGCCGCGATGCCTCCCATACGACATCGCGGCCCGCCTCAGTTGCGATGTCGCCCAAGCGGCACCGCAACCTACCTGTTGGCCGGTACGTCGTCGTCTTCTTGGAAAAAGCCCTGACGAGCGGCCCCTCCTCGGGTTCCTCTTCGCTTCACCGTAGGTGACCAAGCCACGGCTACTGAGCTCCCCCGCCTCGACAATGCGGGATCCCGGGGGGGGGGGGGGGGGATTGATCTGAACCTAAAACTACGTAAAATAACTCCATGATATGGTGATCATTCATAATCATAATCATTCATTTATTGCATTTCATGTTGTTTACAGGTTGTTACATTATGATAGTTCCAAACAATGAACCCTGCTAGGGCACAGCAATGTATAGGCGATAGGTTTTAATTAATTTAACATGCTATCATTATTCATATAATTTGTTAATATAGATTAATTTAAAAATTATTCATTATTATTATACATTATGTCATTCTTATAAACTAAATAAAATAAATAAATTATCATTTTCACATTATAATCTTATACTTACTACAATTTATGTCATTTGCAATGAGCCTAAATGTCATTATTATTTCAGTTAATTTAATGTCAATAGATTAGTTTTACATTATAATATGTCACATTTTCAGATAAAATAAAATAGAAAGTAATCACTAAAAAATACAGGAATGAGGTAGTAGCGGACTGGTGTTTTATAGAGTACCTAGTTATGTATGTGTAATGTGTTCAAGTGATCTGAACCTAAAACTACGTAAAAGAACTCCATGATATGGTGATCTGTACCTAAAACTACGTAAAATAACTCCATGATATGGTGATCTGAACCTAAAACTACGTAAAATAACTCCATGATATGGTGATCTGAACCTAAAACTACGTAAAATAACTCCATGATATGGTGATCTGAACCTAAAACTACGTAAAATAACTCCATGATATGGTGATCTGTACCTAAAACTACGTAAAATAACTCCATGATATGGTGGTCTGAACCTAAAAAATTTTACGTAGTTAAACTACGTAAAATTTTTAAACTATAAATAAAATTAGTAAAATTAATTAATTTAGTAAATTTTTTAAATAAAAATGTTTAAACTACGTAAAATTGTCTACATAGTTACCTACTTATATGAACTGAATTATTATTTGGCACATTTTTAATAACAATAAGCCAAAACTTAGGTAGCGTATTCAAGTAGGTATAGACGTTCCATGAGTCCTGGAGAATTTACTGGAGTATCTTAATAATCCAGTGAATGATCTAGCATGAAATTCCCGAGACACATGAGAGCAAAGTAAAATATAGTATTGGTACAAGAAAACACGATTGAATTTTGAAACTTATCAAGGTTCTGAAAGTTCTGAGACTTGAATACTTGAATAAAAATCCCAGATCGAGATATCCAAGGCACTGCAAAGACGACGAAACGTGATAGCCTCATTTTAAATCATTCTGTCTATAGGTTTTTAGTGTGACAATTAATTGTTAGGATTATAACCTAAAATATAGTCGATGATATTTGAATTAAATATTCAAAGAGTAAATGTTAGAAAAAGTGTCGTAATATGAAGTTGAAACCTTTTAAATACGGAAGAGATTTCGTAAGAATTTAACCAGTAAAGATTTTGTTTACTCTTATTATTATAATATTGGTTGGGGAAAAAGTCTTTTCGCATTATAGTATATATGAACTTGTAACAAAATCTCTTTGGTATACTATTTGTATCTGGCTGGTTTTGGTATCATTGAAAGTTTTTTAAAGAACATAATTCCAAATTCAAATTAGGAAAATGTGTGATTTTCATTTGTTTTTCGTACCGTCAAGATGAGTGAATCTAATGAAGAAATTCGATACATTTTAAAATTTTACTACAAAAAAGGTAAAAATGCAACGCAAGCCGCGAAAAAAATTGCGATGTTTATGGACCTAGTGTAGTGTCTGTGAGAGTAGCACAAATTTGGTTTAAGCGTTTTCAATCCGGAAATTTTGATGTCAAAATGCACGTCGCTCTGGTCGCCCTATTACGGATAAAATGAATGCCATTTTTGAAAAAGTGGAGCAAGATCGGCATGTCAGTAGTTACGACGTAGCTGAAGAACTGGAAATTGATCACAAAACAGTTTTGGCGCATTTGAAAAAAACTGGGTACACAAAAATGCTCGACATTTGGGTACCTCACGAGCTCACTGAAAGAAACCTAATGAACCGTGTACTCATTTTTGATTCTTTATTACGACGTAACGAAACCGAACCATTTTTGAAGAAGCTAATAACTGGTGATGAAAAGTGGATCACGTATGACAAGAACGTGCGAAAAAGGTCGTGGTCAAAGGCCGGTCAGGCTTCACAGACTGTGGCGAAACCCGGGTTAACTCGCAACAAGGTGATGCTGTGTGTGTGGTGGGATTGGAAGGGCATTATTCATTATGAGCTGTTACCACCAGGCAGGACCATCGATTCTGAACTCTACTGCGAACAACTGATGAGATTAAAGCAAGAAGTTGAGAGAAAGCGGCCGGAATTAATCAACAGAAGGGGTGTGGTTTTTCATCATGATAACGCTAGACCTCACACATCTTTAGCCACTCAGCAAAAATTAAGAGAGTTTGGCTGGGAGGTGTTAATGCATCCGCCGTATAGTCCTGACCTTGCACCTTCAGATTTCCACCTGTTTCGGTCTCTTCAGAATTCTTTAGGCAGTGTCAGGTTAACATCACGAGAGGACTGCCAAAACCACTTGTCGCGGTATTTTGACCAGAAGTCCCAAAATTTCTATAGCAATGGGATCATGTCCCTACCTACAAGATGGCAAAAAGTTATCGAACAAAATGGTACCTACATATTTTAGTTAAATGTAAATAAACTATATAAAAAAATGTTTTGAATTTTCTTAAAAAATGCGAAGAAACTTTTTCCCCAACCTATTACAATTTGAGGTGTCTACACACTAAAAAAAAAACATTTTTACAAAAACAAAAATAACTTTAATTTCGGATATCGGTGGCAAAAAACTGGAAAACAGATCCAAAGACACCGACTTCCAAAATTAAAGTTTTTTTTTCTGGTTGAAGTGTTTTTTTCAAGTACGGTTGTTCTTTATTGTAAAAAAGAATTTTATTTTCACTTTTTAGATATGATACTTACCTACCAATTCGTATAAGTACCACTCTTGCTCATATTAGAACATCATCAAGACACACAAAGCGGATTAAATAACGTAATATTATCGAAGCTAACTCAAAAACTATCAAAAAATTTATATGCAACCACCGTGCAAGCTTCCTCTAACAAGTAAAAAAAAACATTTTCAAAATCGGTCCACAATTGACGAAAATATCGATGCACAAAAACAAAACAAAAACATATACAGGCGAACGTAATAACCTCCTCCTTATTGAAGCCGGTTAAAAATTGGGGGTAGAGAGCTAACTTTCCAATCGCAATATCGAAATGGAAAAGCTAGCAAGTGTCAAAGTATTTTTGATGACATTTTGGTGGCAGCAAAGAGATTAATCTGCCTAGCCTTTTCCGAACTATATTGGGGTAGGCTTCCAGTCTAACGGATGCATCTGAATACCAGTATTTTACAAGGATATACGCAGGATATAGCAGTAACGGATTATGGTTAAGACCAAATGCATATTAATTGTGAAGAATCTTTCCAAAACTTCATTAAAATTTAGTCATTTTTCCTGGTCCTAATAAAAACGGGAAAGGAATTCTCGAAGATCGCAGCACGAAGACAGTACGCGATCGTGCTGCCTCCGCACTCGAACGCCTCCACTATCTCTTCTATGCCCGTAGCAAACTAGCTGCGAATTTATACTACGTGCATACGTTCCATCATGACATGAGCTAGCGTCGTGTTCGCACCGCCTCAGGAAACTGCAAACCCTCCAAAATCGTTTCATACGACGAGCCACGGGCTCCCCCTAGTACGTACGTAATGATCAATTACATGTCGATTTAAATCTGCCGACCATCAGGCAATTTTTCAAAAAAGCAAGTACATACACGCTTCTTCGATTCTGTTACCACTCACACTAACCCACTAGTGGCAACCGCTGCTCGATACACGTGCTGTGTATCGAAGCACGCATATCACGCATACGACGGCGACGCCCCAAACATTTATTAGATAACGACAACGACATCACTCTATAGCAAGAGTGCATGAAGTTGGTTCGTAAATCAATAAACACTAGACGCGACAGTGAGTAACGTGTGTCGTCCTGCCCACAGTACTCGCCGGCGAGTTCCGGAGTACCACCGCGAGTTGCAGTAGACAGTACGTCACTCCCGCAGTAGATAGTACCTACGTCACTCCCGCAGTAGATAGTACGTCACTCCCGCCGTAGATAGTACGTCACTCCCGCAGTAGATAGTACCTACGTCACTCCCGCAGTAGATAGTACGTCACTCCCGCCGTAGATAGTACGTCACTCCCGCAGTAGATAGTACGTCACTCCCGCAGTAGATAGTACGTCACTCCCGCAGTAGATAGTACGTCACTCCCGCAGTAGATAGTACCTACGTCACTCCCGCAGTAGATAGTACCTACGTCACTCCCGCAGTAGATAGTACGTCACTCCCGCAGTAGATAGTACGTCACTCCCGCAGTAGATAGTACGTCACACCCGCAGTAGATAGTACGTCACTCCCGCAGTAGATAGTACGTCACTCCCGCAGTAGATAGTACGTCACTCCCGCAGTAGATAGTACGTCACTCCCGCAGTAGATAGTACGTCACTCCCGCAGTAGATAGTACCTACGTCACTCCCGCAGTAGATAGTACGTCACTCCCCCCTCCCTTACCCCCGCCCGCCCGCGCCCAGCAAGTAGCTTTAAACGTCCCTAATAATAATAACATACCGACGCAATAAGTCTCCACTTGCTCAGTAGTCAGTAGCGCCCGAAGCCTAGGTTCGAGTCCCACTATGGGACGCCCTTAGCTGCGCTACTTAGTATAATTTTCTAACCCGGCGAGAGGCCCTTCAGGCCGCGCCAGCAGCCAAGGCTCCCAGAGCCAACTGCAATAGGTCATTATCAGATAGTAGAACTTTGTGTTTGTTACTAGTATTTATATTGTGGATACCACTGTATTTTTTAAACAATTTAATATTTTGTTGAAGAAGTATAACTCTAAATCTGACGAAGAGGAAATGTCCACTGCTCACAAGGCAGTATGCAAGTGGAGAGTCCCACCTGTCCGCGAACACGCGCACTAAACTGTAAAAGAACAAATGACTTAATTTAAAAAAAAGTCGTATATCACAATGCTTCAATGAAGAGAATTAAACCGAGTGCATCCCATGCTGTCGATGTCGTCTTGTTGACACGCGCTTGATATATTTATTTTTTGTACTTTTTATTTCTTTTTGTGTTATTATCTTAGTAAAGTTGTGAACTTAATATTTATTTTGTATTCATTGTATTACTTTCATAAAATCATAAATTAAGTTCAGCTAATCTGTAACACGACATTCAATGACAGAAGAAAATAATAATAATAATAATGAAACGGTGTGGTTTCCATTGGAATTAGTGATTAGTATGTAAAACGTATATAGTAATAATGAATAATAGTAATAATGTTAGTAATGTATGTATGAAAGTATGAACCCCCCAGCTCGTTCAAACAAGTAAAACATAGTTAAAAAGCGAAATACCACAATACATAAACTCAGGCCGTCGCTTCCCACCTGTCCGTCTCTTCCCACCTGTCCGTCTCTTCCCACCTGTCCGTCTCTTCCCACGGCGGTAAACAGAAACTAAAGAACGCCAACTGCTACTATCCTTACATACTACTTTTGCCTCGTTTATGTTCTAGCTAAATTTTAATTAACATTAAAAACTGTTCCAATTTTTTCAAACTGTAAAACTAAACATTTTTCATTACATTCATTTCATTTCATTTTTTCATACGTACTTACCTAATAAGTTTTATTAAAATATTCTCAGAGACAAGGATCAACATAGTTCATTAAAAAATAGTACAGTCGCATTCCGCGGATGTCACGGCAGACGAAGAAACAGCGAAAGTTTATATAATGTAAACTAGTTATCCAACTCGACACCGCCCGAGGTCAGATTGTAATGGAAAACAATATGGATTCCAGTTATGTGACGATACTGTGAAAGTAAAAGATCATTATTTACAATAAAAACTCCTATAATGATGGTCGAGAAAAAATGAGATGAGTATTGTCATAAGTTAATTATTGTTTACATTTCAAGAGTTGGTATGACGAATAACTTTTTTAAGGGCTAATTTGACCAAAATCGGATATCTTCTATCCGTGGAATAAAATTGACAACTGACGTTTTTGTATGGAGACACTGTCAAAAATTACTAGATTAAAATGCACCATAGCAACCCGCCCCCGGCTTTGCAAGGGTAGCAGAGTATATACAGTAGGGAGACTGGTAATTAGTGTCCGATACTTACTCGCATGATAACAAACATCTTTTACTATAGGACCAAACCTGTAATCGCGAAAAAAAAATCATCTGTCCCATTCATTTGTGCTCGCATAACTCTTCAAAAAAAAGGGCACAGATTATGCCTACATTTTTTTTCTGTCGTAGTTTCGTATCAGCCTGCTACGTCGAGCATGTGGGTTAGGTTAAAATATAACTGATGTTCATCCTTCTTGGAGTATTTTACAAAACCCAGTGCCGTATAAAGGGGACTGTCTAATAATGTTTTTAGGATGCTGTCGGAGCTACAGCGCAACCTACCCATTATTGACGCTGTTCTCTTCCTCATAATGCCATGAAAATTGTCAACATGGGCTTCCGCGAACATCTGCGAACATCAACATCCTAAATCCACTAAATAATGCACTGCAGACCCAATAGTAGGCAACTATTGATTTTTCTGCTTTCACTCGCTCCAGTTGAACTATAACTATGAATAAGGTAAGTATGTTAACTGTATTTGTAAAGAAATTACACATTAATAACAATTTATTTATTTGAAAAAAACATGAACAACATCACAGACATAAACCCAAGTAATTCAATAATAAACCGGCCAAGAGCCGGAAAGAGAGATCATTCAATAAAAAGTCGGACTCGCGCACCCAGGGTTCCGTACTATCAAAAAATAAGTGTGCTATTTAGAGATATCGTTTTATTTTTCCTATAATCTTTACATAAACATATATCACACAGAATAATTCAGATTTTTCTTTATGCAAACTTCGGAGATAAGGGGGGAACGGTATTTTTTTTTAATTTTTCATCAAAAGTCGAAAACTATTCGGCCTAAAAAAAAAAGGAGCATTGTTTGAAAATGTGCAAACAGCGCTCTTTCATATACCTACTAGTAGCCCTACTTTGAATTTTTGAGGAGTTTTTCAGTCGGAAGTTAAAAAAAAATAAAAAATTTTTTTTTTTCTTTTTCATTTCTTATTTGCAAAATAGTTGGGCAAACGTCGTCTAAAACTAATCCAAAATTCAAGTTGATAGCATTAGTAGTTCTCGAGATATCCAGCTGTGACAGACGGACAGACAGACAGTAAGACAGAGAGTTAGACAGATAGACTGAGTCGAACCATAAGGGTTCCTTTTTACCATTTTGGTACGGAACCCTAAAAACAGACATATTTACCTACAATAAGAAATAATACAAAATTAACAGAGAAAACTAGTTGAATTAATTTACAAGTAGTATTGGCACAAAAAACATCTTTAATCCATCACCTCACGGCATACAATTGTTAATCCTACTCGCAATTATCCCGCGTCCTATTTAATTTGAAAGCGATCGTCGCATGTATGGGTACACGATCGGTCGCGTGGATTTTACGATATTATACGTATGTATGCATAGCACTGCCATGTCCCTATGTTTTGTTTTTTGACTTAATTATTAATCATACAAAAATATTTGGATGACTGTTAAACGTCTTGTAAAAAGTGGGATATAATAGGTGAACGGAGTAGAAGCCTATGGCATACCTAGTTTATTTTTTTTTAAATCATCTATAAAGTTTTTTCAAAATTTCTGTTTTTATTGTTTTACTTTACTTCAAATGTGTAAGTAGTGTTTATTGATAGAGCAATTTCTATCTAAGCTATTCAAAAACAAACAAAAAACTAGGTATGCCATACGCTTCTACTCTGTTCACCTATTGTACCCTATTTTTTTCAAGACGGTAAAATAATATACAGGGTGGCGATTAGGTTATCACATTAATTGAAGCCACGTACTCTATATTAGGTATTCTATCATATACAATTAAAATAATTTAATAATAAACAATATTATAGCCGCGGGACCCTTTTTTCCATTTTAATATTTCACAACATCATGTATTGCATAAACATAATCAGCTTAACTTAAACGTCAGCAGCTGGTTACTGACGATGTAAACAGAGCGATCTCAAAAGTAGTTCACTGGTTCAGTGTTAATAATTTACTCCTTAATGAAAAAAAAACCAAATGCATTAAGTTTACACTACCTCACGTTAGGCAGGTGAAAACTAACGTGTTGATAAAGGGCGAAGAGTTGAATCCTGAAGATAGCACAGTATTCTTGGGCTTAACTTTGGATGCTAAGCTTCAGTGGGGCCCACATATAGATAAATTGTCAAAAAAGCTAAGCTCCGCAGCATACGCTGTTAGGAAAATTCGTAATTTAACCAACATAGAGACAGCCCGTTTAGTGTACTTTAGCTATTTTCATAGTACAATGTCGTACGGTATTCTGTTGTGGGGAAATGCAGCCGACATTCAGACTATCTTTGTTTTGCAGAAAAGAGCTGTTCAATGCATTTATAAATTAAGTCCGAGACGATCTCTCAGAGAGAAATTTAAGGAGATTAATATAATGACTTTGCCTTCTCAGTACATTTTTGAAAATCTTTTATATGCCCATAAAAACATTAAATTGTTTAAAAAATACAGTGATATCCACAATATAAATACTAGGAACAAACACAAATTTGTTGTACCTCCAACAAGGCTCAAGAAAATAGGTGGGTCATTCAGGTGTCAATGTATACGCTTTTATAATAAACTTCCAAGCCACGTTCAAGATCTGAGCCTTAATAAATTCAAATCATTCATTAAACGCAAGTTGTGTCAGAAAGCTTTTTATACCGTTAAAGATTATATTGAGGACAAAAAGGCTTGGGATTGAACTGCTCCAATTTGATTTTATATTATTTTTATTTTTGCATACTGACATGAATGTTGACATGAATATTTACTTTGTAAGTATTATATTATTTTACTTTATTGTGAATGTGAAGACTATGTAGGTCATTGCTTTTTTTTTGTTTGTTTTATTTTTTCTCTCAGTTATTTTTAATCATGGTCTGGCAGTTTGAGTAATCTATGCGGCCTACCCCAATGTCCTTTCTTTGGTATTGTTCGTCGAATCGTTGAGCTCCTTAAGTTCTGAGTTGAGCTCCGCGATTACTGACAAATGCGTGCACTGACTACACAGGACAGGTCCTCTCAATCTGTGTGGTTCTTTCCTCAAAAGACCATTTCAGACACCAATCTACATGGTCTTCACATGAAGTGACCAAGATTATGTCTGGACTTTATAAGAGACTGTGACCTCTGAGTTTATTTCGGCCTTTCTTATCAGAGTAGTCAGATAGGAAACGCCGACCTCATCTAGTTTAAAAAAAAAAAATTGACTTGTAAAAGTGTTTGTACAAACCTACAGAAATAAAAATCATTTATCATCATTTATCATTTATCATTTAGCTGACCAATAAAAACAGGTCAAAGACCCCGGTGAAGATAGTTCAAAACTTCAAACGTTGCCATTCCGAATTACCTACAAGCACTAAACTACCATTGTACAAACTATTATTACAAGAAACGAAAACAATTCAAGCGAAAAATGTCCTTACAGCCTTCTTACGGTTAATAGTTGAAGGCGTTTTTTGTGCGCAAAATTAAAAGATGAAAAAGGACGGCATGAGATGTATGAAAACAAAATGCAAAAATATTCTTATAAATCTCTATGCGCGAAATGCTACGGCGTACGGGGGTGCATGATTCTAATTTCTTTGGCGCGTGCGACGGATGGATGAGTCACATTACGAATAGTCCGCTGCCAAAATCATTGAGGGATAGTTGACGTGTTTCCTATCCGCGCGCGCGCCCTTCGTAGTGTTGTTATTGTTTTTATTTTGTGGACATTGTTTTGTGTTAAGTTTATTTTTGTAATAGGAATAGGATATGTTAGTGAAGTTGGTATGTTCATGCGAAATCAGACGCTTAAATAATAATTATTGTTACCTATTTTCATTGTGTTATTGTTTCAAAATGCCTCGAATCAATTTCACATCGTCCGAGTACACCGATATGATTATTTCATAAAACCTAACCTAAAATATCATAAGTATGTTGTTAAAATGTTGATTCACTGTCGCACCACGCGCGCGTGCCTACATTAAAAGTAGGTATTCGTACTCGTACCTCGCGTAGGTACGGCGCGTGCTCCGCCGGCGCGACGCTGCGGCGTTGCCGCTTTTACAGCTCAGTAAACTAATGTTCTATGTTATTGGGTTTGGTTTCCGCACTTAATCCTTCAAGTGGACCATTGTGCGTGAGCCATAGCGGCCGTCGGGGTTTATTCCTACCACCTCCCTCCAGAAGTTGGTCACGGCTTCTGGTCTGTTCAGAACATCTGTTAAAGATCTGGGTGCCCTAAGGGTTTCTGTTCTAATCTGGGCAACGCCTGTGCACTTGAAGAGCACATGCGGAACGGTTTCCTCAGCCTCCATGCAAGCTCTGCACAGAGGGCTGTCCGTTATGCCCATTGTGTAAAAGCGTTTGTTCAGCGAGCAGTGTCCTGTGATGGTCCCCGTCATCAGGCGCAGACCATTCCTATCCAGGCGTAAGAGTCGCCTGGCTAGTTTGCCATCTAGGCTTGGCATAGCCTCCCTGGACTGCCTGCACTCTGGTGCCGAGGACCACCACTCCTCTGCTTTTGTTTGGGTGAACTCTTGCAGCCACCTGCGTAATTGGTTGAAGGGGATGGGTACGATTGGTTCGGGTCCACAGACTGATGCACTAGATGCCCTCCTAGCAAGTTCGTCCGCTGCATCGTTACCCAAAGACCCACTGTGTCCTTTTATCCATTGCAGTGTCACTGTATTGCGGTTAGATACCGTTGCTCGTTCTAACGCATTGTGACATTCTAGTATTAATCTTGAAGTAATATATTTTTTCTCTAAGGTTTGGAGTACTGAGGCACTGTCGGAGAGTATACGTATATGGGTATCCGTAACTCTCCTGGCCTCTATGGCATACGCCGCTTGAATAATGCCCACACATTCTGCCTGGTAGACAGTGTTGAACATTCCCAGCGGGCTGGATATGTTTATGTTGAGGTCGTGCGAGAAAACTCCGGCACCGGTTCCGGAGTCGGTCTTTGACCCGTCAGTGTAAACTCTCAGCTCGTTCGGGCCCGAGTAGTCACGCTGTTCTTCCGTGAGTATTATGTTGTAATGTTTTTGAAAGTAATGTTGTTTCGGGGCTATGTCGCAGGCTGATGTCATCATTGGCCGTCTTTTGATCGCATCCTCCCTAATGCGTATGTGTTTAACCATGGAGTCTTTGCTCGGGGTTCCGGTTATATTGAGCCTAAAGGCGGCCAAGGCTGCCTCCTCCCTCACAATGAGGTGTAGTGGAGGCAGTCCAAGCATTGCCTGTAATGCGGCCGTAGATGCGGTTCTCATGCAGCCAGTGATTGCCACACAGGCTAATCGCTGTAGTTTCTCGAGATCTTTCCGGGTTGTGCTCAGGTCTGTCCTGGGCCACCAGACTAGTGAGCCATATGTAATGATCGGTCTGATAACTGCGGTGTATAGCCAGTAAGTGACCTTAGGGTTAATCCCCCAGTTCCTGCCAAGCAGTCTCTTACACTGCCACAGGGCTATGCTGGCTTTTGTGGTGATGTAATTAGTATGTCTTGCCCAGTTCAACTGTTTGTCCAAAAAGATGCCCAGGTATTTGGTTTCAGTCGATAGGCTTAGGGTATAAGTTTTTAAACCGACATGGTCACTGACATTATCATTAGAACTTAAAACGGGATATTTACCATGTATATTAATTGATTTGAGTTTCCGATATTTCGGCACTGTTGCAAGTGCCATGATCACGGATAAACTGAAGTTATTGCGGGTGGATGTTTAGGAGCAGACAAAACGGTCTACCCTCTTTCTTTTTCGTTTAGTGCGATTGACACCGCTACCATTGTCACTTGTTACACTCACAACTCGATTCTGTTCTCGACACACAAAACTCACTGTGTCCGCTCGCGAACTTTTTTCGGTACTCTTGCGGTCTTTACACAATTGGACCACTGGATTCCAGGCTCTCGACAATTGAAACCCATCCTCACGGTTGAAGTTCTTATATTTAGTAATCTCAATCGCTTCTCTCACCAGTCTAGGTATGTAGTGACTTTCTGTCGAGATGACCTGAGGGTTATGTAACTCAATCCAGTGGTTCGATCCGGATTCTATAAGATGTTGAGCTATGGCCGATTTCTGTGTATCGTTGTTTCTCACCGCCCTTATGTGTTCCGATATTCTACATGCCACAGTACGCTTTGTCTGGCCAATATACGACCTTCCACAGCTGCAGTCTACCTTATAAACACCGGGTTTTTCCAGGGGGAAGTTGTCTTTCGGCGAACGCAGCATCTGACATACTTTCTTGAACGGAGTGAAAACAGTTTTTACGGCATATTTCCGAAGAATATTTGCAACCTTATCTGTCAGTCCCTTCACATACGGCAAAAATGCCGGTTGCCTCTCAACCTCGCACTTCCGATGTTTGGAAATAGGTTTTTGTCTACGCTGTGCGATCTTCCTTATATATCCATTCCTCCGTACGACATTCTGCACGTGTGTTAACTCATCCTGTAAATGTCCCTCGTCGCATGCGCGGTTGGTGAGCGAAGTCACTACAGAGTTCAGCTGTCTAGGATGGTGGTGCGAGACGGCATGTAGATATCGATCCGTGTGAGTTGATTTCCGGTAGACTGAGTGGCCTAGAGAGCCGTCAGCATGAACTAGAATTTTCACGTCCAATTTGCTATGTATACTGTTTAGATGTGCCAAGCATACCTTTACCTCTTGTTCATCTCCTTCAATAATCCCAAACACGTCATCAACATACCTCCTCCACAGTTTTATTGATGTAGATGCAGTGGAAATATGAAATGGAAATACTCTTCAAAATGCTCCATCCAAATGTTGGCTACTACAGGTGCCACTGGACTGCCCATTGCTACACCATCAATCTGTAGGTAATACTGACCTTGGTATATGAAGTAACTGGTGGATAAACAGTGATGTAGTAATTTCACGTATTCTACAGGGATGTTATTTGCTTGCAATTTCACCTTAACTACTTCCATGCAGTCTGCCACTGGTACGTTTGTAAACAAGGACTCGACATCGAAACTGACCATTACTTCAGTTTATCCGTGATCATGGCACTTGCAACAGTGCCGAAATATCGGAAACTCAAATCAATTAATATACATGGTAAGGTGGTTCGAGCCTTGGTTCCCGCAGCACTTTTTGTGAATCTTTAAATTGTTCATTCTGGTGTCCTATCAGTATAAGCATACATACCAAAATGGAACAGCAGCGGACACCTCCAAACTTTATCGAATTAAATAAGTCGCAATCATACTCTGACTCGGCATTGAATCTCCCCGACAATGTTGAAGAAGAGGAGAATGTTACTAGAAGGTTCAAACGAAGACACGATTACGAACATTCCGAATGTATCAAAAATCTTACGTCACAAACGAAGTTAATGTTTACTTCATTTCAAAATCAACAGAACCAGAAATTTGATATTCTGAATCAGTCACTACACGTGATGAAAGAATTGCACTATGAACTAAAACAGTCAGTTGAATTTGTGAATGCAAAATATGATGAATCATTAATGAAGACTGAGCAACTCCAACAAGAAAACAAAACCTCAAAAAAACAAATTTCTTTCTTGGAACAAAAATTAGAATATCATGAAAAGGCCTCTAAAGCGACGACCCTCGAAATACGAAATATTCCTAAGACGGAATCGGAAACAAAGCAACAACTTATGGGGATGGTTGTGGAACTTGGAGCGGCGATTCCACTTAATGGCGGAAATACGCGACATATATAGAACAAAAGATAAAACTGAAGCGGTTGTAGTTGACTTTACAACTGTTGCAAGAAAGTCTGATATTATTGGTGCGGTAATCAAATACAATAAATCACAAAAATTAAAAAAAGGGCTGCCATTAAATACTAATGACATTAAGATTAAAGGAGTCCCCCAAAACATTTATGTATCCGATTCTCTGACAGCAAAGACACAACAGCTGTTCTACTTATCCAGACAACTTACTAAAAGACAAGGTTTTCATGGGTGCTGGATTTCTTTTGGAAGAATTTATATACGGAGGAACGAAGGTGACTCACCCATTCAAATTAAAAATTCTGAGGATTTAGGTAAGATTATATGACTCTTCATGTTCTCAGATAAACTGTTTACTATTGTTTTTAGTTTTTGTATAAGAAAACATATTTTTAGATTTTGTATAAGAAAACATGTTTTTAGATTTTTTATATTTTGTATAAGAAAACATGTTTTTAGATTTTGTATAAGGAAACATGTCAATACACTGCACATAATACACTCCACATCTTTTTACCTATTCTTAATATCACACTTAAACAAACAACACACACACACACCCATTCTTACAAAAAATCAGGTTATGGTTCCCTGGAGATAAATCAATATTACACATGTGCCATGTCTGCACGCCAGGCTGGCTGAATCCTTGTTTAGGCATGCTATATTCGTGCACTATTTTTGATTTCTGCATCTTAATCTTAATAGTATACAATGTGGAGAGTAATCTTAAACTTCCTACGTCCTTCTCAAATTGTCCTACGAGTGTTATAAATAACAACATTCGGTACGGTAAATGACTTATTAAATAACTTGGACCAATTTAATGCTTCTGTCTCTCTTAGTTGTGAGCCAGAACAGTGCTCCAAATACATACCAACAGCTAGCAACTATATCAAAATTAACAATAATATAACAAAATATAAGAAGTATCAATCGTAATTTCGATGAATTTTCAGTGCTTTTGTCTAGATTGAGCTTCATATGCGACGTTATAGTATTTTCGGAGTGCTGGCTCCGTCAGGTATCTAATCTTCCTGTTATAAACGGATATAATTCCTATAAAACGAGCCGAACTTTGAATCAGAATGATGGAGTAGTAGTCATGGTCCGTAATGAACATTATTACACAATAGAAGAACCACTTCTTTGTGAATGCAACTGTATATTAGTTAAATTTGGGACTAACACAGTTGTTGTGGCAATCTACAGGCCACCGTCTTTTAGATGCTTAGATCCATTTCTGCAATCCTTCCACAACATTCTTGAGCAGTTAAAATCATTTCAAAATATAATAGTAGTGGGTGACATTAATATAAATATATTAAATGCGGACTCCAATGCCACATCATATCTAGATATTGCCTCATTTTACGGTCTACTTCCGGCACATTACTCACCTACTAGAGGTTATAGTTGCCTGGGTCATGTTTTGGTCAAGAGCAAGTTACAGTCCTATACATTTAATCTTCAAACTTCGGTTACTGATCATGACGCTGTTCTATTTTGTCTCAAGCATGGGGCCTCAAAAAAACCCATAAATAGTAGAGAAGTCAGAAAGTTAGACTGGACCGGGATCATCACTGACTGCTCAAAATTAGATTTTAGTCAAGCTTATGCTGAAAACGACTTAAACCTGGCAACCGATAAATTCATTGAATTATTATCTAATTTAACACTACAACATATGTCGATCATTAGGATGCCACGAAATAAAACTAATTTAAAACCCTGGATAACGCCAGGGCTACTAAAATGTATTAAAAATAGGGACAACATTCATATTAAAACTAAAAAAGAACCAAGTAATGAAATACTAAATATAACATATAAACGATATAGAAACTATAGCAACAATCTCCTTAAAAAATTAAAACGACAGTATGAAGAAAACCAACTGAAAATGGCTCAAGGTAACTCCAAATTGCTATGGGATGCTATTAAATCTATAACGAATTCTAATAAATGTCATAAACCTCCTGAAGAACTATTACACACACATCACAGCCCTCAATCATCTATCAATCATGTTAATACCTTCTTTTCTACTGTTGGTAAGATATTGGCACAACGCATACCCTCGAATGTTCCACGTTTCAATAACACCTCCGTAGTTAGAGATACCTCCCCTAGCAACTCATTCGCACTACTCAAAGTGGATACTGAAGAAGTTAAAACTGTAATCCTGAATTTAAAGAGAGAATGCTCACCTGGATGGGACACAATCTCATCTATGCTACTACAACATGTTGTGGAGTTGGTAGCTCCTGTTATCACTTATCTCATAAATCGTTGCTTTGACACAGGTGTGTTTCCTAAAGCACTGAAAAAATCAATCCTTATCCCCATATATAAGGCTGGGGATACAGGCTGTGTCAACAGCTATAGGCCCATCTCTATCCTTTCTTCACTATCGAAAGTTTTCGAGCGTACTATTAATCATAGGTTAATAAATTTCTTAGAATCAAATAAAATCCTTGCAGAAACACAATACGGATTTCGAGCCCGCAAGTCCACGGATGAGGCCGTTCACACTTTTACTGACTTCGTGGTAAGAAACATGGACAATAACAAAAATGCTTAACAATATTTCTCGATCTTGCCAAAGCTTTTGACACAGTCTCTATCCCCACCCTAATTCGGAAACTAGCTAACATGGGAATACGGGGAAATGAATTGAAATTAATGTCCAATTATTTGTCAGATCGTACACAGCGCGTTAAAATCGGGAACCATTTGAGTGAGGAACTTCCTATTGAGCACGGCGTGCCACAGGGCAGTATTCTTGGCCCTACTCTGTTTCTATGTTACATAAATGAGCTATGTCAACTTAAACTAAAAAATTGCAAAATAATATCATACGCAGACGACACAACTCTAACTTTCATTGGTGATTCTTGGGAGGAGGTATATTCACTAGCTCAATTAGGTCTAAATACGGTTTGCCACTGGCTCGCTGCAAACTCGCTCACACGTAATGCTGATAAAACTAAATATATTCCATTTTCAATCAGGAGCACTAAAAACTTCTTCGAAAATAATTTGTGCATCCCCCCTATTTGTGCATCGGTGTTGCTTTCCTCCCTTGAATCAATGCAGCTGCTCGAATGTACAGCCGACACAGAGTATTCGTTATCTGGGTATTGTCATTGATAGAAGATTATCTTTTGATGAACACATTCACAACTTATGTAATAGAGTGCGGAAACTTACTTATATTTTTAAACAGCTTAGACAGGTTGCAAATGGTAAAACACTTAAAATGGTATACTTTGCACTTGTTCAATCCATACTGACATATTGTGTAACAACTTGGGGAGGTGCCGGTAAAACAAAAATGTTGGAAATAGAAAGAGCTCAAAGATTGATTCTGAAAGTAGGCCTCTCAAAACCACGACTCTTCCCCACTGCCGCATTGTATCAGGAAGCCGAGGTTTTAACAGTACGACAAATATATATCCTCTCCACTACTCTGAGACAACATTCGGATTCATCTTCTTTTGATCTCTCAAAATTAACAACGAGAAGGCACTATGCAATATGTAATACCATTAAAATGAAATCACGTTTTGCCCAAAAATTTTATATTTTCCGAGGCCCTGAACTGTACAATAAGTTAAACAAAGAAACAGGTATTTTTAATTACAGTAAATCTAAATGTAAACGGGTACTAACAAACTGGCTACTAAAATTGAACTACACTAAAACAGAAGAGTTACTAGTCATAAAAATTTAACAGGAATCTAAAAGAAATATCCTTCATATACCATACATCTAGTTAGATAATGATCCCACTCAAATTATACCCTCTCATCCTAACTATACTTTATTACACACACCAATACAGACAAACATACACGCACACAGACATTCAGACAAATACACCAGACACACACACACACACACACACACGCAGACAAACCTATTAAACGCACCTACATCCCATACGCACCTTATTCTCCACATCTTGTCTTCACTACACTTCACACAAATTTAAGGTTTTATTATTATTTTGCTATTAAATTATACTGTTTTGTTCTTTCCGTCAAATATCCATATCTGTATACCTATAATTACAATAACTAGACACCAGTATACCTAGTTATTTTAATAACCAATGAAGAATGTTTTTGCCTGTAGGGGGGAGTCCCTGGTGTCCTGAAATACAAGTTTAGGCTTAGTTTAGGCACCAGTCTCCCACAAATAAACATAGTGATCATTTTCAATCAAATTGCATGTTTAGTTTATAAGTATTATTTGTGGAAGAAAAATAAACATTATTATTATTATTATTAATATCCCGTTTTAAGTTCTAATGATAAGGCTTGGGTAGTTCCAAAGAATCGTGGTAGTTATAGTGTTGTCACTTGTCAGCTTCCTCTTTTTTGTAAAAAGAATCAGCTCGGTTTTGGTATGGTTCACTGATAGTGTATGTTTATTGCACCAGTCCTCTACTATCTTCAAGGCCTGACGCATGAGATTACATAGAGTGTTTTCGTGGGTGCCATTTATTATTATGGCTATGTCATCAGCATAGCCAACAGTGAAGTTCAAGATAAAGTATTTAGGGGAAGCGAGACAAGTTTTAGGTATGCTTTTGTCTAAGACTGATACTGGAATATATTTGAATCAAGAGAGGCTTATTTCGAAAATCTTGGATGAATATGGTATATCTAACTGCAAACCAGTAAAAACTCCGACGGAAATGGATTTCCATAAAGCCTTGGCGGAAGGGGAAGGAGGTAAGTTCTTATCCTGCCAAGACTCTCGTAGTTATCAGGCGCTCATAGGGTCGCTGAACTATTTGGCCTGTAACACACGCCCGGATATTGCGGCTGCGGTAAATTTTTTGGCACAGTACAACTCATGTTGTGAGGAACGTCATTGGAAAGCTGCTAAACATATCTTGAGATACCTTAAGGGTACAAGGGATCTATGTTTGATATTTCCCAAGTCGCCGGTGCAGGACATCGCGGGATTTGTAGATGCTGACTGGGGAGGGAACATCAAAGATAGGAAATCGTATTCTGGATTTATTTTTAGATGCGGAAACTCGTTGATTAACTGGGAATGCCGGAAACAAGCTTGTGTGGCACTTTCGTCAACGGAAGCCGAGTATATTGCACTTTCGGAGGCAACCAAGGAGGCAGTTCACTTGCGGCAGTTGAATGCATTTATAAGAGGTATATATCTTGGGGCTATTTGCATTTTCGCAGATAATCAGAGTGCTATTAAACTTGCGTACAATCCTGTAGCGCATAGAAGGACGAAACATATAGACATAAGGGCGCACTATGTCAGAGATTGTATTGCTAAGAATGTTGTACGTCTGGACTATGTGTGTACGGAAGATAACCCAGCAGATGTGCTGACAAAACCATTAGGTCGTGTGGCATTTAATAAATGTGTGCGCGATCTGAATCTGAGTGTGTCTGGTGTGGTGTAATGTGAGGATATCTGATGATGGATGTTATTTGAGGGGAAGTGTGGAAACTTTTTAGTTGAAACAACATTTCAAATTGATATTCGAACATGTTTTTTGATAATGACTTGTGTCATTCACTTGAATAAAAATTTTCTCTGTGCAAACAACTTTTTTGCTTCCATATCCTAGTTATCTAGTATATTTCATCAATAGTTTTCTTCGTAATTTCTTACGTTTTAGATGTTGACACTCACGTATAATACGTTGAACATTTCTTAAATTGGTACTAACACCAGCTTCCGCTGCGATTTGTCTTGCTGTAAGCGCAGAATTAGACGCAACTCTTAGAATTGACCTTCTTTCTTGTGGTGTAGTAGCTCTTGGTCGACCTGTCCTTTTTTTCCATAATTTTCGGGATCTTTTAAATAATTTCGCACAGCACGGTGACTTCTATTGATAACTTTTGCTATTTTGGTCTTCGAATAATTTTCAGAATGCAATATTTTAGTTATATTCATTTCAGTTTATTTTAAGTGTTTCCCCCGTGGCATTTTATTATAAAAATAGATAAATATCAACAGAAACAATTCAGTTATTTGTAATAACTTATAAGAAACACAAGACAAGTATAAACACGAATTGACACGTTCAGTGCACCGAGCTTCTCGAGCCAAACTGACAAATGGGTTATACTTTTGTCGCGCTATCGAACACCGCCGCTCCCCGGTGCATAACAAAACAACATCGGAACGTAGTTATATACATACCATAGTACTAGAATCAAGTGAACAATGCTAGCGCGTTAGTAATATATTTACTTATATTTTGTTTTACTGTAGATATCACAAAATGAGGGGGGTGGGTTATACTATTGTCGCAGTCTGTAGGTGCAGCTGATGTTAAAAATGTAAATAATTAGTTATGGTAGCGATAGATATCTACCGTCATCAATCGGTTTTTTCTTCATTTGGTTAACTACTTGTGGTCAATTTTGTTACTTATATAGTAACAAAATTGACCACAAGTAGTTTCACATTCATCAAACTTTCACGTAGACAATATGTTTGCAATGTAAAATATAATATTAATGCAGTCTCAGGGCAATCAAGTTTTGTTTAAAAGAAAACAAAATGATAAAAGTTTATAAATTTCAAAATTAAAGTCATTTTCAATTTAAATTTTGATAATCTCAGTAAAAACTTCTTTTTCTTATTTTTTTTTTATCCTAGACAATTATGTTCATTGTCATAAAGTTATCATTTTCTAGGAAATATATACCTACTAACAACAGGATAATAGCTTCTCACCAGCTAAAGCACTAGGAAGTCTTAAAGGGTGGGCGTTTTGGGGGGCTGTCTTATGTAATGTTGACGTTCGAAAAGTGCTGATTCTCAGCCTAGTTTGAATAAATCACTTTTGATTTTGATTTCATACATAATCAAGGATCTATCACTCACGTACCTACAGTAGTTCTCCGTTCGAAATTCTCTGCTTTCAAATTTATTTTTATAGATTATTCCGTATCATTATTTCGAAACGGAATGACGAGTGTATGTGGGCGCACCCCGACGCCTCCCCTCCCGGGGGTGGCCGCTACGCTAATAGCTAGTTTTAAACTAGTGTACTCGTAGCTGTTAACGAACTCTAAAGTTTTGAGAACGTGTTATTTAGGCACGTGCCAACGTGTGTTGGGCCACGTCATTTTAAGTTATTTTAGTTTGTCAAAGTTTACTAACATAGTTTTTAAATCATTGTTAGTAATACCACAGATATTATAATACTATACGTAGTAATACTATAAGGATTGTGTGTAGTTGTACATATGTGTAGTCCGAAATATGTACATATATATCGAGGGTTCACGGGCTATTTGTGTTAAGCGACATCCGGGCCGATATTGGGTTATTATCCTATTTACCTGCATTAAAAAGTGAAAAACATAAAAAAACGGAGATAGACACTATTGATTATTAACCGTCGATAGGCCACTATTTCGTAAAATATATTGATACTTTTTTACAATGTTCTGTTTTCCGAATAATGAAACTTTGAAATGCTCTCCTGTCAAGTTCCAAACATGTCGCTTAATAATATACAAATAGCCCGTGAACCCTCGATATTATTTTATTATTATTTTCATTGAATGTGTCTAGCGGGACCCTGCGAGTCGTCTTCGGGCCCACGTACGCTTTCCAAAGGGCTGGGATCCCAAAATCCCGAGATATGGCCATGAAATTAATAAAAAATAAAAATCTCAGAAAATACAATGTAATTTGTTAGTAATTACATAAATGACTTAAAGGATAAGTAGTACTTACATACATTTGGAAAATAATAAGAATGTCAAACATCTTTATTAATCAATTATACATATAATACAATAAACAATACAACAAACTAACAAGGCACGGTTTGAAGGCAATACTTGCGTCCTGGTCCAGTGTCTATTATACAGGGCGATTTTTAAAACATGCGACAAAATTTAAGGGGGTGTTCTACCCATCAATATGAACAACTTTTACTATGGGACCAACTCGGAATTCGCAAAAAAAATTCGACCTTTTTATACAAAATGGTCCAATCGGGTATGTGCTTTTACATGGGAAGGTAATTTTTTTTTTGCGAATTCTTAGTTGGTCCCATAGTAAAAGTTGTTCATATTGATGGGTAGAACACCCCCTTAAATTTTGTCGCATGTTTTAAAAATCACCCTGTATAATAGTAGTATTAGATCTTCCGCCCTATCGACCACAGTGACCAAGAGGCTGCTGGCGTTGCCCCGCACCCGCCTCATATTCATATTCATATTCATATTCATTTATTCATGAAATAACAGTTTACACCAAATCGCTTATATCTATACTAATTCTACAAAATTAAATTAAACATTTTAATTAAAACTTCTTCGACTAAATAATTAATACAAAAACATACACAGAACTAATAAATACAAAAACAAAACGGAGTAACATAAAAATTTGTAAACAAAAAACAACTTTGAAACTAAATAATTATTTCTTCATATTTAAATAAATATACACATGTTTAGCGATTTTCCGTTGAGAGTCAAAAAATAAATCCGCCTCAGGAATATATTTTAGAAAGTCATTTATTAACTTAATTGCTCTAGTAGTGGGAGTGTTGTTGGTCCGGGGAGCACGCCATGTAGGCGGGTAGCAGAGGAGTCTATGTTGTCGTCTTACAACGCCACGCATATACTGGTCAGGAACATAAAAATTGATTGACTCTCGTAGAACGGGACTATCTATCTTATCTACTAATATTAAATAATAATTAATTATATGTGTGGATTCCCGCCTGAATTTGAGTGTGTCTAAACCCACCATTCCTGACACGAACAAAGAAGGATATAGAAAGGGGTAGTATCCATATTGACGTTTGTATAGGTATCTACAGAATTTACGTTGAATTTTTTCTATCATGATAGTATACAATGACTCTTGAGGACTCCAAACTATTGCATTATATTCAAATTTACTACGGACATAGGCATTGTATATTTGTTTTATAGCTTGAGTGTTCTTAAACTGAGATGATAATCTGACGATGAAACCAAGACATTTATTAGCGTCTTTGCAAGTTTTAAGAATATGCTCGTGAAAACTTAATTTGTTATCCATTATTACTCCCAAATCCCGGATCGAGCAGACACGTTCCATTGACGCGCCAGCAAGATTATAATGATTTTTAATCGGATTACGGGATCGGGAAAAAGTTATTGTTTTACACTTAGAGTTATTAAATGACAATTTGTTTTTTATACTCCATTCAACCACAGTGTCAATATCATGTTGTAGCGCCTCACAATCCTTAGTGTTGGATACAGAGAGGTACAATTTTAAATCATCAGCAAACATAAGACATTTTGCGTTAGAGATAACAGAAGGTAAATCACTATTATAAATTGTGTAGGACCAATGGTGCTACCTTGACTTACCCCTGATCTAGTAAAATACTCTTCCGACTTATATCCTTCTAGCTTAACAAACTGTTTACGATCTTTCAAGTAGTGGGCCATGAATTTTAAGAGAGAAGTTGAGAATCCTAGTAATGCAAATTTATTAAAAAGCACATCATTATCTACAAGATCGAAGGCTTTCTTGAAATCAAAGTATGCGGCGTCCACCTGACAACCAGATTTAACTCTATTATTTATATAATCAACAAATTCTATATGGTTAGTTACCGTGGAGCGCCCAGGACGAAACCCATGCTGGCAATCACTCAATTGTCCTTTGATTTGTTTACAAATGGCGTTTTTAAGAATAGATTCAAATATCTTCCCAAATACACACAATATAGCAATAGGTCTAAAGTTTGTTATATCTGTGGATGACCCACATTTAGGTATTGGGGTCACTCTGGACAATTTCCACTTACCAGGGTATAAACATTGTCTAAGCGAAAGATTATACATATATAGTAAAGGCTCCTCTAAAGCAGACAGGCAATCCTTTATTAAGAAACCCGGTATGTTGTCGGGACCACAAGCTGTTAACGCTTTTAGTCGGCGCACTGCACGCCTAAGATCCGTAGCTGTAACTTGTTCAATAGCCACTGTAGACAGGCAGCCTAAACGATTAGCCTCATCCTCCGCAGCTCTCACATCTAATGACGGAGGGGTATCATGGAACACTGAGCTAAAATATTCAGCAAACGAGTCAATGTCATTCTGTCCTTCTACGGACTTACCATTATAAGTATATGTTTTTATATGTTGCCTATTTTTACGTTTTTCCTTCACATATTGCCAAAAACTTGAGGGATCTAAACTTACATTGTTTTCAACCTTTACAATATATTTTTTAAATGCTGTATTAATGAGCTCTTTCACTTTAGCCCTATAGTATTTAAAAAGTTCCTTGTTAAACTCTAAACCATGAGATTTAAATTTCTTTAAATTAAAATATTTTAATTTTATATAATGAATAATTTCTTTGGTATACCATTTTGGATATACATATTTATTGTTTTGGGCTATTCTTTTTAAAGGAACATGTGTACTGATGACGTCATTAAGTTTATTATATAGTATATCAACAGCTAGGTTTATATTTAAGTTCTTTTGCTCAAGTAATTCGGTCCAGTCAATATTAGCGATATCAGTGTATAAGCTATGTAAATCTGCTTCACGAAAGTTCCATTCCATACTTAAATACTTTCCTGGAACCAAAGAGGGCGGATTGTTTACTCTTCTAGGAAGTGTAAGTAGTATCTCTAATGGTGGGTGGTATGCATCCATAGGGACTAAATGTTCAGTATCGGGTGAAACATTGATACTATTGGAATCAAGAGTCGTCAATACTAAATCCAGGACGCATCCATATTTATTGCTAATGTTATTGCATTGTTGCAACTTAGAATACTCCAAAAAATTATTAAATTGAGATTTGACAGTTTTATTGCATGAATTTAAATTGAAATCACCAACTATCAGAAATGGATATTCAGCATACATGTTGATTGCATTTTCCATGCATGTTAAAACGTCTAGATATTGTTTACTACTGTAACTGGGCGGCAGGTGGACGACACAGACCATTAGCTTAACATTTTTCCCACTAACAAGAGCGAACAATAATTCTTTATCATCTGTTAAATCATCTACATTTCTAACTCTTTTCATAGTATAGCAGTTCCTAGTTGCCAAAAGAACACCGCCCCACCCGACATCACCTGGGCGGTCCTTCCGTAGAACAACATATTCAGGAGGAAAAAGTTCCGCGTCATTAACAGAGCTATTGAGAAAAGTTTCTGTGAGGATGATAAGATCGCTTGATATTGTTCTAGTATTATTGTAAAATAAATTAGTTTTTGTACGGAGACCTCTTACATTTTGATAATATAACAATAATATCTTGGTCTGTTTATTTTGGTTACAGTTTTCTTTAGTTTTGTGAACAGCTGCTTTATTTGATCTATACACATTTCTCGAATTATGTCTATGCGAGAAAAAACTTAGGACACCTATCCTCCAGTTCCACATTTTGAGGAATAAGTACCGTATATCCATAATAACTATAATCAGCTACAATGTTACGTAGTATGTCATTGTAGATATGTCTTAATCCTAGATTAGTAATCTTGCCTGTTTTTGATGAGAACATATCGAGAGACACGCCAAGATTTGAATCATAAAAATATGCATAGGTGTTATTTTGAAGCTCTAAATATAAAAGATTATTAAATAATTCTATTTTGTAATTATAAATAGGAGCACCGCGTACATAGGTAGGTGCACATATAATTATGTTTGTATTAGAAATATGCTGTACAGCTTCCCTAATATACGTTATCAATTCTGCAAAGCCAGGACTAGAAGTTTTAAAATCTATTTCTCCTAACATAATGATACAATAGTCAATCATGCTATAATTACGTAACTTGTAGTCTAAATTTTCAAGTAAACGCCTTATGTAACAATTTGGTGAAACATATCGAATATAATCAAATTGATTGAAAGTCATCTCTACAGACTGCAATGTACCGCAAACACCATTAGTTAAAATGCATAATTTTGGTTTTCTACCGCGTTCCATACGGCAGTGGGATGTTTGAAAGCCATTTGAATTTTGCTTTTGCTTTTTTTTTCCTTCAATTCTTGAGTCTGTACTGGTCACGCCATCTGTCTTTTCAGCAGATGTGTCATTGCTCGTTATATTCGATATCCTGTGTAGTACGGATGTGTTGCTAGTGGCGCCATCTGTTGTCGCTTCCATAGTGTCCGTGTGTTCAAGTCCAAGGTCCACGCAGCTACTGTTTATTTCCTCATTAAAAGATTGCCTCAGCTCTCTTGAGAACTCTCTTTTCCTTCTCTTGCTTTTACTCTTATGGGTATTTGTTCCCTTACTTTTTGTTTCTGAGCATATACTGTCTAACTGTTTGGATTTATTTCTTTCTTTGTTTAAAGTGGTCTTTAACGCCATGTTCTCCTCATTAAGGCTTTCTATTTCCGCATGTGCACTATCTAACTCACTTTTAAGCTGTGTTATTTTTGATTTTAGATCATCCATGTCACTGTCATATGCAGTCGACAAGTCTGGTAAACTGTATTTTCTAATTTCAGAGTTTGTTGATTCAAAAGAAATATCTAGGGAGTCGTTTGTAGTGATCTAAGGTCGACGAATTGTTATATTATTTTCTTCCATTGTGCGGTGTTTTAAAATTGTAATTTAGGCTTAAGATTTTTTTTTTTTTTTTCATGCACAATAATGTACAGTATTACTATACTTATACTATTCAAAACTTGAGTTGCGTAGTATGCGTGTAACGGAGCACAGTCTCAAAAGGCTGGTGTTCAGTCTTGAAATTTTGCTGCGAGTTGATTTCCGAACGGCAACTTTTGCGTCATAGATTTCGTGGTGAGTTCTGATTGGTCAAGTTTTATAGGAGTAACAGTGAGTCAGCTGTAGTTTGTTTACATTATCAAGATATCGCCAATTTAAATTAGTAACTGTTTTCAAAATATTTCGTTTTAGCTTAACGGCACTTCTAATGTTATTATGTTATCAATTTACACTCACGTTTGGCTAGTTTAAGCGTATTAATCCTTATCCATGCACAAATTCGAAGTTGTAACTTGTTTGTAGTCCACAATCTCCAACAGTCACTGCTTATGAATTATTGTTTTGTTCTCCAAGCCACTTTATTGCTTACAGAGATAACAATCTCCCGTTGTTTTTATCGAAAACTACGCGTATTTCTTGATGTTTTAGTTTAGCAAGTACAATAAGAAAATTAAATTAGTTTAAAAAACACGGACCAATTTCAACCGTGACAGTGTTGCCAGGCATTATATGTTGACAGGGGTTAAACTTTCCATTATGGGCCGTCGATTTATGTGTCGGGGGGAGGGGCGGGGGGTGAGGGGGGGAGGGGCTACCCCCTGTCCCATCCCCACACCGCGGAGCCCCATGGTTATGGAGATATCCATGGTTAAAGTTTTGAGGTTAGGTTAGGTTAAAACACTAATTTCCATCAATTTGAACTCTAATTTCCAAAGATTTATGGGGCGGGGAGGGTGAGGGTGGGAGGTGCCTAGCCCCCTGTACCAACCCCACCCTGCAGAACCTCATATTTACGGAGATATCCGTGGTTAAAATTTTGAGGTTAGGTTAGGGTATTTTTGAGACAGAATAAAACAAGGAATATTATTATTCTTATATTAATCTATCTATCTATCTAATCTAATCTGCTCTAGGAATGAGTCCTCTCTCCTCCGCAAACTGAACACACTGGTCATTTGTTCCTAGTTTGGAGAAAATCTTTCTCCAATTCCACATAGATTTGAAACAAATAAAAAAATGATTTAAATTTGTAATTACTTTTGGGTAGTTATAAAGAAATAACCACGAAGGTTAACCTTATCCGTGTCGGGGTGCCCTAAACACTACCCTACCTGCCAAGATAGCTCGACGGAGCCCCGCTTCGCGGGGCTCCTACTTCTGGGTGGTTTAAAAAAAAATAACCTCGAAGGAGGTGGCGGGGTCTATGTTCGCTCGCTTCGCTCGCTCACTACGACCCCGCCACCTCCTTCTAACATAACCTATCCGAGTCGGGGTGCCCTAAAATTCCGAGCTCGCTTCGCTCGCTCTTGGACTGACTATCCTAATCACTTATGAAACACACCTCCACCGTCACGGAACGTAAAACGTCAATTTGACATCTACCATGACAATATATCTGTCTAAATTGCGTGTTATTTGTCAATTTATATGGAAAATTTAAAAAATTATATCTCGGAAACCGTGAGTATCTGCAACTTAAAAATTTGTAAAAAGCCTTCTGTTTATGAGAGCTATCTACAAAAAAAAAATGAACTTCCAACTCGACGGCCCATAATGGAAAGTTTATCCAAGCCCTTTGCTAAGTTATAAATCTTAAAAAATGTTTTAGTAAAAAAAAAAAAAACTTGGAACTTTAACCTTCAATATGTCCGTAACCAGAGCTTCCCAGGTATGGTCCAGAACACAAAAAAAAAATTAAAATAACGGGAAGAACAAGTGACTCTCGGTTTCGTTTAGGGTATTTTTACTTCCGCTATTGTATAAAGCTATGGGCTGTATTCACCAACATTCAATCCGCCGCTGCCAGTTAGGTATTTAAACATGTCAAACTTTCTAAGGAAAGAACTGATTAAATATCTAAACATCCGTTTTAAATGTCGATGAACTTCGCCCTTAGTCTCCGCTCACTAACTATTCCTGTGCCAAAAATTAACATCAAACTGAATACAGCGGCATGCATTTGATGGACACTTAATCAGTAGTTTGTTACCCAGTTGTAATTCTAGCTCACCCATAGATATATGTATATTTACTACGCACTATGAGCTCACCCCATTGGTATTGACTAGCCGTCGACAGAGCAAATTGAAATTTACTCCACCAGCAAAAACAAACGTACATACATCAGTACGTCTGTATTTGTGTTCTTGTCAGTTGTGGAGTAAATTTTATGATTGCATGGAAATTGGAGCATGTCAGTTCAAATGGTGATTTGTGTTAACAGGATGCATTCAGCTCCTTATTATAGATCCATCGGAAAAGGAGATGGCTAAATGACTGTCCAAGCATACCTATGCATCTGATATTAACTCGTAATATTTAAATATTCATTCATGAATTATTTAGTGTTTATTAATTTCCTAGAACTTTCGTGAAATGTTAAATATAAAAAAGTAAATAAATTGCTTTTTAAGCTTTGTTTGTTTCACATGACAAAGTAAAGGGAAAATAATACTTGCAGTTATTATTTCCCCTTTATTTTGCTTTAGCTAGGGAGGGGTCATATCGCTTTTCCAGAATGTCAAATTGAAACTGTACTTAAATCGATTTTTGATAACAGGTATCAAAACGATTTATTTTATGAAAATACGAAGTGGCAATCAGAGTTTTGGCGGGAATCGATGGCGTTCAATTCGGTGTCCTGTTTAGTTGCTTGTTAGGTACCTATTGTGTTTTCACAATGTTTTGATTCGAAAAATGGGGTGGTTTTTAAAGTGACAATCGACTCTACTCAATTCCAATTTATTCTAATCAAAATCAAATAAAAATAACCGAAAGCTTAGGAATGTGCTTCTTCGTTTAATCTTAATACCTATATAATGAATAAATAATAAATGTTTATTGATAATTTACAAGTATTCCGTACTGCAATGGGTATTATAAATGGTAAAATTACAAATTAGCTACAATTATAGTGGTTGCAGTTCTGATCTCCTAACTAGGTTACTGTATAACCTGTATGAACGAGTGACAGTTCCGTTACCCCGTGGATTACAAGCATAGGTTTTTTATTTTATATTTATGAACATTTGTATTTTACTGCTACAAAAATAAATAAGTTCTAACTAAATGTAAGTATAGAAAAATAAAAAAAATAAAAACTAACTGAGAATTTGAAAAAAAAGATGACTAAAAATTATTTCATGTGTGTGTGTGTGTGTGTGTGTGTGTGTTTACTTACCCTCAAATAAGATTTTTTCTGTTTCTTCATATGTATACTCTAAAAGAAATGAGTAGACCATTTTCTTACAGTTATAGTATGTTAAGCCGTATACTAGACAGTGTTTATTTATTTTATTATATAAAGAAGGGTCAAGAAAATAAAAGAATCTTTTGATGAAAGCGGAACGTGCATGTGGGAGAGTACAAATTATGTCTTTTCTACGCTTATCGATTGTCCTATAAGGCGTTCTTTTGTGTTGTAGGAGAACTGCTTGCATGATAAACTGTTGTCTTACGTTTAGAATATTCCACTCACGGTATAATTCATTAGTAGGGAATATGATAGGCCGGAAGGTAGCTACTTTTAATACTGCTCTGTGTGCTATCTCTAATGGCTTTAAAATCGTTTTAGCAGCACCACCCCAACATGAAATGCAATATGTGGCAATAGATTGGCATAAGGCAAAATAGACATTTCGTATAACAGTTTGATTAGCAATTTTCCGAAGTGTTTTAAATATGAATATAAGTTTCCGGACCCTACCTGTGAGAATGTTTATATGGGACTTAAAGTTTAGAGTTTTGTCCAATGTCACACCCAGATATTTAATTTGGTCAACAGAGGTTAATGATGGACAGTTGCAAGGAGTTTGTGGTTGATTATAGCAAGAATGAGCTATTCAAGTTATTGGGGTGTGTGGTTGAGAGGCTGCACTGATTGAATATGTAAGGAAGTTGGTTTTGGAAGTATTGAGTGTAAGGGTGTGATCATTGAGCCAGTTTAGTGCTGTGTTGAATGCGAGTTGCGCTCTGACTTCTATATTGTGTCGAAAAATATTAAAAACGTCATTCAGACCTGTCAGACGTCGTTTGATCGCTCTGCCGTTTGCTTCAAAAAGTATAATAATTAAATAGGGAGGTTTGCTTGTTCGTTGTGGTTTTTATTTTTATTTTGGATATTCATTGACCCTCGCTCGTTTATTGGACTTACTGTGTGTGCTCACCTACCTACGTCCTTACTGACCTCTCGCTACTCAACACTGACTGGACTTGCAATCAATTCATCATGCGATGCATAAACTGCGGTATAGCTATGCAAAGTGACAGGCCAGTGGGCGTGGTTGGTTAAGATACCACCTATCACGCCGCAGGTCGTGGGTTCGATTCCCATCCAGGACAAAACATTTGTGTGCATGGACATATCTGTTTGTCCTGAGTCTGGGTGTAATTATCTATATAAGTATGTATTTACAAAAAAAAAGTAGTATATGTAGTATATCAGTTATCTGGTTTCCATAGTACAAGCTCTGCTTAGTTTGGGACCAGATGACCGTGTGTGAAAATGTCCCAGGATATTATTATTAAATAAAGGCTGCACGTCTTCATTGCCTGCGGTTCTACTCACTATCCTAGCACGATGGTTAACAATTGAGGTAGGTATAAGGCTAAACAAGCCCGGTTATAGTACGGAGAGCATAATATTAGAGCAAATGCTGTTTATGATATCGAAGTGTGCCCGGATCTTGAAAGAGTAATTCGTTTAGGGGGATCAAGGGCTCAAGTTTTAAGAGGCCATATAAGATTAAGGCATATCAGCCAAAGAATATACTACGTGTACCTACCTATATTTTATATGAACGCTAACCTGCAAACGATCCTTTTGATCTTTTGATATTACTGCAGCTGTATTGTGGGGAACAGAACTCTGGGCTGTTGCTGTCATGTCATGACAGTGATCTGGTATCTGGAGTGGACGAGACACCAGAACACATTATCAGCTCCGGCTTCATTTTTAGATAATGTTCTTGTAAGATTCACAGAATAACGAATAAATAAATAAATCGAATTTTTGTTGTTCTACTGTATATTATACAATATCTTTTATGTTCTTGGTTACTCAGTGCATTCGTCATCTAGTTTAGGCAGGATTTAGCAATCACCACATACTAACTAAACTAAGTTTCCCTGGCGCGTTTGTCTGTCAGTCTGTCTGTACTGATGTATCAACAATCACTATTAGGTAGATTGGTTCAATAAAAAATACAATTATCAATATCATCGCAGATATATCCATACGCCTAGGTAAAAGTTCATAGCAATGTCATTTGTTTGAAGTTTTTTACACCTATTAACGTAGGAGTCACACGAATTTATTTTCAGGATTGTGAAGATATGAAAAGTCTCGGTAACGTTTTTTCTACGAAATACTAATATTCAGCTATTCAGCATTACATATTGCTAGGTGCCTATGTGTATACATATCTGGGTCAGCAAACTTATTTTGATATTTTTGCCACAACTGCCCAGCGGATGCTAATCCACAAAAGATCAGTAAGATGGCAAACAGATGACACTAACGATATGGACTATCGCTGACGCATTATTCGGCTAAAGCATTATCCCAATGCTGAACTCCATCTAATAAATGACGTCTGCGGCTAGCAGCCTGGTATGTGGGATTTTCAATATCTGTGCCCTATAGGCGCATTTGTGTGCTGGGTTGGTGAAGAATAAAACCAGGAGAGTTTCTTCCTTGTAGATCTTCTTTATTTCGGAGTGTTCTTCTTCGTATTACTGTTGCTCGCCAACTGTACCGATACGTTTTTTTTTTTTTTTTGAATGGCATTTCGTAGTTGGCCTAGAGAGGCCGTGACTACTTAAATGGACTATCCTGTGGCTGCCTTAAGCGAACTCAAAGCCTCCAGCCAGGGGCATAAACTTACAGACTAAGCAACTACACGCTAAGGGCTCACCCTGTGGGGAACGGGCCTCGGCTTAGGGCGTCGCTGAGGGGAGGACAGCAAGATGGGACAGGCTGGATCAAATTTGAGTGACTATTATTGTCAGGGGAGTTTAAAGCTCAGCTACGCCACCAGCCGGCACTTCATGTACCGATACGCTTTTTTTTTTTTGTATGGCTTCTCGTAGTTGGCTTAGAGAGGCCGTGACTACTTAACCGGGATATCCTGTGGCTGCCTTAAGAGAACTCAAAGCCTCCAGCCAGCGGCATAAAACTTACAGACTAAGCGACTACACGCTAAGGGCTCCCCCTTTGGGGAACGGGCCTCGGCTTAGGGCGTCGCTGCGGGGAGGACAGCAAGATGGGACACTTGTCCCGCACAATATCATCCACTATACGATGCTCAGTAAAAGAAGTAGGTCCTCGTACTACGTGCAGAAGGAGACGTCAATAATAAATAATAATATTATTAAAAATGTTTTTTTGACATAAAAATAGATGTAACGTTTTCTGTTGAAGCCCTAACTCCTGAGCTAGGTGGTACCTGTGTTACAGGAGTCAGTGTCTTCACCCGATTATAGAACATAACAATTATGCAATCAAATTAAAATTAAAACATCATAAAACGAAGGTAATTTAGTGCATGCATGCACTAAATTACCTTCGTTAATAAATAGTTGTAGTAGTTGTAAAATTTGTAAATAGTAACACTGAATTATTCGGGTGCACAGTGTCCACTCGTCCAATCACGTGTTCCTTGAAAACTCCAGGCTTACCTATCGCCAGCCTTCCAGAGCAGTTCCACGTCTTCTGCGGTTACAAACACCTTGCTGCTTGTTATACGTGTAATAAGATGGAACCTCGTTATATGTACAGAATTCGCGTAATTATCTGTTTGGCAGAGGCGAAAGAATGCCATCACGGTGGTTCGTTTTGGGTAGTCTAATCTTTCGGTGACATTTTCATATTGAAAATATACTCGTTGCCTGCCTTCAAGGTGTACATCGAATTGGATGACTGGTGGATGTCTCTCATGATTTGGGAAACTTAAAATACGCCAAACTGCCTCCAAGGAGCTTATACATCGGCCAGATTGATATCTCGTGACTTCATCATATTCATCGCGATTTGTCGGTACAATCATAGCTTGGTTAACAAACAACGAATTGGAAAACTTTAATTAGCCTAACTTTTGATTGGGTCATTGGGAGTTATATTCACAATATATCGCGCGCAAAGTATACGAAAATAACCACACTAAAACAACACACGATCTCAAAAACTCTACGTTAGTATCATTTCGGGTCAACAGATGTCGCTACATGTATCTACGTTACGTAATGAAAAGTTCTTGTTGAACACCAGATTGGAACATACGGTCTGCTCTTGGACATTTTCCCGCTAGATGGCGCTGAAGTCACCATTTTTTAGTTTATTTTATTTTTTGTGTAATTGGAACATTAGTAAGTCGTAGGAGCACTTAATGCGGTAATCGGACATTACACTTTATTGAACTTGGTAATAACATTGCCTCAAAATCCACCCAATTCGACAAAAAACCCCGAAAATAAAATCTGCTATTGAATACAGGTCGTTTACACATACAGACGTGCGCAAATACTTCCATAAGTTTACACTAGGTGGCGTGAATTTACAAAAAAAAATGCGTTTAATATAATTATTATAAGGAAAAAGGCGCCCCTTGCGAAGCATGTATGGTATGAATACTGTGCGTAGTAATCGCAACCAGCGTGCGTATATGGCCAGATGTATGGACGTAAGTGAGGCAAAGGGAGTAATAATTATGTAAGGATAGTAGCAGGTGGCGTTCTGTAGTCTCTGCCTACCGCCATGGGAAGTAGGCGAGATTTTATGTATATAATAGGTTGGGGAAAAAGTTTCTTCGCATTTTTTAAGAAAATTCAAAACATTTTTTAATATAGTTTATTTACATTTAACTAAAGTATGTAGGTACCATTTTGTTCGATAACTTTTTGCCATCTTGTAGGTAGGGACATGATCCCATTGCTAGTCCATCAACATCAGTTGGAAATTCGAGCATGTAGTAAATTTTCATTATAGACCAGATTTGGAGATTGGTGGTAAATAACATTTTGAAGTGAATGGGAAATAATATTCGTCAAAACGTAACAAAATAATATACTAAGTAAAAAAAAAAAAAAAAAATATTTTCATGTACAAGCATCAAGTGAAAGCAACAAGTCAAATGATTTTTGTTTTATTTTAGTAGTAGTTTGCTTAGAATTTAAATTAGCATTGTATAATACTTTTTATTTGTATTTAGCTATAAAATAAAAAGGTGAAATAATACTTTATTAGGTAGGTATAACCACCTGCTGAACTCAATAAGCTGCTTTTTAGATTTTTATTTTACTAAAAACTTTTGTAGTTATGAGTGCTTTGACATTATAAAATATTTTTTCGCCTACCTGGTTATATTCGCATAGGTACTATATTGTTTTAGTTTTGTTGTTATCTCTTGTTTCAAGTTTCTTTCGTCTGTTGTGTGTATGTTCTGTAATTGTTGTAATATTTGGTTATACCATTTTAATCATGTATCATGTCATCATGTGTCACTTCAAGTACTTTTGTTTTGATAATTAAATGGTGTAATCGATGGGTTTACATCATTTAATTAAGTTAATTTAATTAGGTCAGGTTAGGTTAGGTTAGGTTAGGTTAGGTTAGGTTAGGTTTCTCGCTTTAAAGGAGCTAGAGCCCCAGCTGAGAGGACTCTACTCAGCTTGCCTTGAGCAGGGCCGGTTCCCTACTCAGTGGAAAACAGGTCGTCTGGTCCTGCTCAGGAAAGTGGGGCGCCCAGCAGACTCGCCGTCCGCATACCGGCCTATAGTGCTGCTAGACGAGGTGGGTAAGCTTTTTGAGCGGATAATTGCAGCCCGCCTCGTCGGCCACTTGTGCAGAGAGGGGCCGGATCTGGACGACAGTCAGTTCGGTTTTCGGCATGGGCGCTCCACTATCGACGCGATAATGCGGGTGAGAGTCCTGGCGGAGGAAGCGGTGTCCCGGGGCGGGGTGATGCTGGCGGTGTCCTTGGACATTTCCAATGCGTTCAATACCCTGCCCTGGAGTTGTATTCGGGAGGCACTGCGTTACCATAGGGTGCCTCCCTACCTCCGCCACATCGTTGGGGCTTACTTGGCGGAAAGGTGTGTCACCTATAGGGGACGCGACGGCGGGGGCCGACGCGATATGTCGTGCGGTGTTCCACAGGGTTCGGTTGTAGGTCCTCTCCTGTGGAACATCGGATACGACTGGGTGCTGAGGGGCGAGCTCCAACCCGGAGTGGACCTGACGTGTTACGCGGACGACACGCTGGTCACGGCCCGGGGGAGTTCGTACAGGGAGGCAGCGTTGCTGGCTACGGCTGCGGTCTCGCAGGTCGTGAGTCGCATCCGACGCCTGGGCCTGGAGGTGGCCCTCAACAAGTCGGAGGCCATCGCATTCCATGGCCCCCGACGGGCGCCGCCGCCGGGATCACACATTGTGGTCGGAGGGGCTCGAATTGCTGTCGAGTCAACCATGAAGTACTTAGGACTGGTGCTCGACAGCCGGTGGGACTTCGGCCCCCACTTTCGGCGGCTGACGCCCAAGTTGATGGGCGCGGCGGGCGCGCTCGCAACGTTGCTTCCCAACCTGGGGGGCCCGAGCACCGCCTGTAGGCGGTTGTACTTGGGGATCGTGCGATCCATGGCCCTGTACGGGGCCCCGGTGTGGGCTTCTGACCTGACGGCTGGCTGCATCGCAATACTGCGTAAACCACAGAGGGCGATGGCCGTCAGGGCTATCAGGGGGTATCGCACGATCTCCTATGAGGCGGCTTGTGCACTGGCCGGATCCCCGCCCTGGGACCTAGAGGCGAGAGCCCTCGCGTCTCTTTACCGATGGCGCGAGGAAGTGCGAACGCGGGGCGGTGAACCGATGCAGCGAGAGTTTGAGCATCGTCGGTCACAGCTCCGCGAGGCTTTGGTGACGGAATGGCGGAACAGGCTTCTGCGCCCTACTGCCGGCCTCGCTACCGTGGAGGCGATCCGACCAGTGCTCGGCGAATGGCTCGGGAGGAGGCACGGCTCTCTGTCGTTTCGGGCGACGCAGGTGCTTTCGGGGCATGGCTGCTTCGGGAAGTTCCTGTGTCGCATAGGCAGGGAGCCGGACGCTCAGTGCCATCACTGCGTCCACTGTCGGGAGGACACGGCGTGGCACACACTGGCAGAGTGTGTCGCATGGGAGGAGCCGCGCCGTGCCCTCGTATCAGTAGTCGGAGCCGACTTATCGCTACCGGCCGTCGCTCGTTCTATGGCCGGGGGCGCCGAGTCGTGGGATGCGGTGATCTCCTTCTGTGAAACGGTGATTTCGCAGAAGGAGGCTGCGGAAAGGGAGAGGGAGATTGAAACCACTCTCCCGATCCGCAGCAGGCGAACTAGGCGTCGGCGGAGGGCGGACAACGCCCTCTTCCAGCCCCCGTAAATAGGTCCGGAGGGACGGCGGACTCGGGGACGTCCGCCGCCCCTCATCCAGCAGGACCCGAGGCGGCGGCGCGTAGTGTTTCACGCGCGCCCCTAATAGACGTCGCGGGGGGAGTTTTCACACCTCACTCCCCCCGCGGGCCTGAGGTGGCCCGCAATGGCGGGCCGGCACTAGCCGAGGATCGTGGAAGGCGCACAAGTTCCCATGATCCCCGGTCCAAGTGTGGGAAGGGAACACCGGGGTGGTTTTTAGTCAGTAAGAGTCTGACAGACCCCTCCGCCCGCCCCAGGGCGGAGGACATCCATGAGGATTTTCCACCCCGGAACAAAAAAAAAAAAAAAAAAAAGGTTAGGTTAGGTTAGGTTAGGGTGGGGATCCCCCCACAGCTTATACGTCCTCGTCGTGATCCCCGGGCAACGCCGTGTCTGACCACCGTAACGGAGTGGCAGACCGGCGGCTAAAGTGAGCTGTGAATCGTAGATTTTTTATGCGGACATCTGCGAATTTTAATTTTAATCTGATGAGTGCAAAACCGATGCGTGACGCCTCTGGGCGATTCATTTCGAATCGTTCTTCCCAGGGCGGTTCAAACGGCCCTTCTCAGGGCCCACCCAACGGCCCTTCTCAGGGCCAATCAAACGGCCCTTCTCAGGGCCACGCCGGCGACGCTATGGCGTCGGAAGCTGACCGCGCACCGTCTGCGGCCAGCTTGTTTAGCAGGCCAGACGAGTTGTCGGACTCCGACGACTCCTGTATGGACGCGTCGGCGGCTGAAAGCGGCTGCCTTAAGCGGAAGGGGGCCGATCTGAGGCTCGGGTCCGAGGGCTCCTCGGAGTCGGCCAGAAGCAAGCCGAAGAGGAAGTTGAAGTCCAAAAAGGCTTCGACTTCCTCTACTCACGATGTGGGCTTGGTGGACGCCGAGCGCCAGCTAGATCTGGCGAAAAGGGCGCAATTGCAGCAAGACCTGGAGGAGAGGGTCGCTGCGAAGGAGCGCCAGGCGCAAATCGCCAGGTCGAGGTCTGGCTATGGTGCAACTAGTGTGCTGTATGCCGACCACTCCCTGGCGGAACTGGAGCGCATGGCGCAGGAGGACAAGGAGGAGGTCTTGGAGGTCGCCTCAAAGTCCTCCAACTTGAAGGGGACCTTCCAGAAGGCCCTCAAATGCCGGGCCGCCAGCTTGCACGGCATTGTCCTGGAGCTGGTGAAGCGGACGGCCACGGACGAGACGCGGCAGCTGCAGGCAAGGGTGGATCGCCTGCAAGCGGACAACAGCCAGCTACACCAGAAGCTGGCTGAGGCCACGGCCCGGCCTGCCCAACCTGCCCCAGGTCCGGCAGTAGGAGGCTCCTCCTCCTCCCCTTCCAACCTTGAGGATATAATCCGCAAGGTTGTCATGGAGGACAGGGCCTTCACCAGAGCCTGCTTCGCAGGCATCGAGGACCGGCTCTTGCCGGAAAGGCGGCTCCGACCGCCGCTAGCGGCGGATAAGAGTCCACCTTCGAAGGAGCCGGAACCTGTGCCTCTAGCAGGCTCGGCATCGTGTGCGCAGCCCCAGGCCGCGAAGCCCTCTAAGGGCAAGGGGAAAGGTAAGGGCAAGAGGACTAAGGTGGCTCCTCAAACCCCCACCACAAGTGCGGAGGGAGCGTCTGGGTCGTCTGCCACCCCAGCAGCCACCCAGAAGTCGCAGGAGGAAGACGCCCTTCTTCCCTCCACCACCCCGTCCAACCAGTCGTGGACGGAAGTGGTCAGGAGGGGAAAGAAGGGTAAAAAGTCGGCCTCCAAGCCCGCTGCGACTGCTCCCGCAGCCAAAAGGGCTCCAGCCGGCGGGAGGAAGCTAGTTCCTCCCAAAACCGCGGCCGTCGTGGTGACCATCACCCCGGAGGCCGTGGAGCGGGGCGAGACGTACGAGTCCGTCCTAAGACGGGCTCGTACCAATGCTGATCCCACGCAGCTGGGGATCAGCAACATCACGTGCCGCCGAACCCTAACCGGGGCTCGAATTTTCGAGTTCTCGGGGGAAACACGCGGCACAAATGCGGACCTCTTCGCAACAAAGTTGCAAGAGGTCATCGCGGATGCGGCAACGGTCGTCAGGCCCGTTAAGACCGCAGCCTTGGAGGTGGCCGATCTGGAGGATTCGGTCACCAAGGAGGATGTGGTGGCGGCCGTTGCTGCGGCTGGAGGTTGTGACGCTGGCGCGTTAAAAGGCGGAGCCATCAGGCCCGGGCGCCGCGGCATGGGCATCATGCGCGTTGAGTGCCCAGTCGCCGCGGCTGGGGCCGTCCTTGCTGCGGGCAAAGGACGGTTATTGGTGGGACTCAGCTCGGCTGTGGTCCGACCACTTGAAGAGCAGCCTATGCGCTGCTTCAAGTGTTTTGCGTTCGGCCACACCCGAGCCACGTGTCCCTCAAAGTTTGACTGGGGAGACACGTGCTACCAGTGCGGGCAAGAGGGACACAAGAGTGTCACCTGCCGCGCCACCACGCCACACTGCACGGCGTGTGCCGCCAGTGGCCGCCCCGCGGACCACAGGATGACGGGCAGGAGCTGCAAGCCCCCCGTGAGGAAGGGCATAGTGCCGGCGCAGGTTCGCCCTGTTGCCACCACCGCCGCCACCGTCGTCGCCGCTGCAGCTCCAGCGGCGGTTGCTGAGGAGGGGGGTGCGATGTCGGAATAATGGTTTCCGACTACCGCATCCTCCAGGCGAACACCAACCACTGCAGAGCGGCCCAGGACCTGCTGGTGCAGGCCATGGCTGAGTGGTTGGTGAACGTAGCGGTGGTCGCCGAGCCCTACTCGATCCCCGGCAGTTGGCTGGGTGACGAGGACGGCTTGGTGGCACTAGCGGCGCGGTCCTCCACAGACTCCCCTCCCCTCTCGCTATTAGAGAGGGGACCGGGATACGTGGCCGCCGCGTGGGGAGAGATAGCCCTCGTGGGCGTCTATTTCTCCCCAAACCGCCCCCTCCAGGATTTCGAGAACTATCTCGGAGTCCTGGCCGCCGTGGTCGGCAGGGCAGCGCCGCGTCAGGTCTTCGTGCTGGGAGACTTGAACGCCAAGTCGGTGACCTGGGGCAACCCGGCCACCGACGCACGCGGGCGGGCGGTGGAGATGTGGGCTGCCTCCTCTGGACTCTCCCTCTTGAACAGAGGAAGCGTCCAGACATGCGTGCGGCGTCAGGGTGGCTCAATAGTGGACGTCACTTTCGCCACCCCTGCGTTAGCCGCGCGCGTGTTGAACTGGCGGGTGGACCTCGTGGAGACCATGTCGGACCACCGCTACATCCGGTTCGACATCTCCACGAGTGGCCCCGGTGAGATGCGGCCCCTCTCGGGGCGATCACCGTTCCCGCGGTGGGCCCTAACCCGCCTGGACAGGGAGGCAGCGGCGGAGGCGGCGTTCATCCAGGACTGGCTGTCGCCGCCTACCGCCGGCTTGGATGTGGACGCCGTAGCGGGGCAACTGAGGGAGTCTCTGACCGAGGTATGCAACTCTAGCATGCCTCGGTCTCGCCGACGACCACTACCCAAACGCGCCGTGTACTGGTGGTCGGTGGAGCTGGCGGGGCTTCGAGCAGCGTGTGTGGGGGCAAGGAGGGCCTATACGCGGAGCCGGCGGCGGCGTCGACGGGACCGGGCCGACGAGGACCACCTCTATGAGCTATACATGGAGGCAAAAATGGTCCTCGATCGGGCCATCGCCGCCGCCAGAGACGCGGCGAGAGCCGAGCTGCTGGAGGGTCTCGACAACGACCCCTACGGGCGACCATATAAGGCGGCGCGCAACAAATTGCGCCCCTTTGGTCCCCCGGTTGCCGAGACCCTGGAGCCCGCATTTCTGGATGGGGTGGTTCAGTCCCTGTTCCCGTGCAGGGACAACAACTTCACCCCGCCAGTGATGGGCCCAGCACGAGCTATAGCCCCGCCAGACGACGAGGAAGAAGAGGAGGCCCCCCCTCCTGTCACGGAGTCGGAACTTGGCGCGGCGATTTTCCATATCCGCGCCAAGAAGACAGCTCCAGGCCCCGACGGCGTTCCCGCAAGGGTGGTGGCGATCGCTGCCACCCAAATGGAGGAGAGGTTTCGGGACCTCTTCAGCGCATGCCTTGCTTCTGGGAGGTTCCCGAAACCGTGGAAGGAGGGGCAGTTGTGCCTCCTTCGCAAGGAGGGCCGCCCCGCAGACTCCCCCTCGGCATACCGGCCCATCGTTCTGCTCGATGAGGTCGGCAAAATGTTCGAGGGGATAATCGCTGCGCGGTTAAAGGGCCATTTGCGCGGGATCGGGCCGGACTTGTCGGATGCTCAGTTCGGTTTTCGGGCTGAGCGTTCCACGGTGGACGCGCTGGCCTGCCTTAAGGGGCAGGCGAAGGAGGCGATGGAGGCAGGGGACGGATTGTTGGCTGTGTCATTCGACATAGCCAACGCCTTCAACTCCGTTCCCCACTCCACCATCCTAGAGGCGCTCCGATTCCACGGAGTGCCTCGATACCTGCGCAGTCTGCTGGCCAGCTACCTGGAGGATCGGGCGATCCTCCTGGTAAATAGGACTGGCCAAGTCCGGCGATACGCCGTTGAGGCCGGCGTTCCGCAGGGGTCAGTCATAGGACCTCTCCTCTGGAACGTCGGCTATGATTGGCTCCTGCGGGGAACTCTCCTCCGAGGCACGAGTGTCGTTTGCTACGCGGACGACACTCTCCTCACCGCCCGGGGGGGGAGTTTCAGGGAGGCGGCCAACTTGGCCTCGGCGGGCGGATCCTTGGTCGCGGGGAGGATCCGCCGCCTAGGTTTAACGGTGGCGCTGCACAAGACCGAGGCCGTGTTCTTCCACGGACCTCGGCAGCGCCCCCCACCTGACGCCCACATCTTCGTGGAGGGCGTCAGAATCGAGGTCAAGACCCAGATGAAATATCTGGGCCTTGTACTCGACAGCAGGTGGCGCTTCGGTCCGCATTTTAGCGGGCTGTCGTCGCGCCTGCTGAAGGCCGCGGGCGCGCTGTCCTGGCTGCTTCCCAACTTGGGGGGGCCCAGCGCACGATGCCGGCAACTTTACGCCGGCATCTTGAAGAGTATGGCCCTCTACGGGGCGCCCATCTGGGAGGACTCCCTCCAAAGGAGGGAGAACGCCGCTGCCCTGCGGGCGCCCCAAAGGGCCATAGCCCAGCGGGTGGCGCGGGCCTACCGCACGGTGGGCTTCGCGGCAGCATGCGCTCTGGCCGGCACCCCACCTTGGGAACTCGAGGCGTGGGTGCTCGCCAGAGTGTATGAATGGACGGCAGGGCGGAGGGCGAGAGGAGAACGCCCCGCCCCGGAAGAGCGGGAAGCCGTCCGGCGGGAGGCGAGGGACGCCATCGTCGTCCATTGGACGACGGACCTCGCCACCGCAGCCTTCGGCCGCCGAACCCTCGACGCGATTGGGCCGGTCCTGCGAGACTGGCTCGAGCGGTCGCATGGGTTCCTCTCCTTCCGCCTGGTGCAGGTGCTGTCCGGACACGGTTGTTTCGGATCGTACCTTCACCGTATCGGGCGGGAGGAGACGCCGTCGTGTCACGACTGTGGTGCGGCGGAGGACACGGCGCAGCACACTCTCGAGGTGTGCCCGTCGTGGTCCGAGCCGCGCCGCAGTCTCACAGCGGCGATCGGAACGGACCTTTCGCTCCCCGGCTTGATCAACGCCATGCTGGGGGATGAGGGGTCCTGGGCGGCAGTCGCCTCCTTCTGCGAATACGTCATGTCCCAGAAGGAGGCGGCGGAGCGCGCGCGGGAGGAAGACCCTCTTGCGGCGCCGCTCCGAAGGCGGAGGAGGGGTCGAAGAAGACGTCAGTATGACAGTCATCTCCGACTCCTCCCAGGTGGAGGCCAGCAGGCAACGGGTGCGGGGGCACCCTTGCCTGTATTGCACAGGCCTCCATCAGTGTCTGACGGGAATGGCCAGGTGTTCCCGGTCATTCCCGTAGCCCCCCAGCGTGGGGGGCATGCGGGGCCCGCCAGGTAGGCGGGCATGCGCCGGGAGGGTTGTGGAAGTAAAGGATGAGCCGGTTGCCCATGGCCCTCCCATCACGGCGATGCGGGAACACCGCTGAGTTTTAGTGGGTATACTGCCACTCTGGCAGGGAGTCCCACATACTCCGTGTCGTCCCCCGACGAGCGGAGATGCGTAATGTCATTTCTCAGCGACAAAAAAAAAAAAAAAAAAAAAAAAAAAAAAAAAAAAAAAAAAAAAAAAAAGGTTAGGTTAGGGTGGTGGCAATCGCTGCCACCCAAATGGAGGAGAGGTTTCGGGACCTCTTCAGCGCATGCCTTGCTTCTGGGAGGTTCCCGAAACCGTGGAAGGAGGGGCAGTTGTGCCTCCTTCGCAAGGAGGGCCGCCCCGCAGACTCCCCCTCGGCATACCGGCCCATCGTTCTGCTCGATGAGGTCGGCAAAATGTTCGAGGGGATAATCGCTGCGCGGTTAAAGGGCCATTTGCGCGGGATCGGGCCGGACTTGTCGGATGCTCAGTTCGGTTTTCGGGCTGAGCGTTCCACGGTGGACGCGCTGGCCTGCCTTAAGGGGCAGGCGAAGGAGGCGATGGAGGCAGGGGACGGATTGTTAGCTGTGTCATTCGACATAGCCAACGCCTTCAACTCCGTTCCCCACTCCACCATCCTAGAGGCGCTCCGATTCCACGGAGTGCCTCGATACCTGCGCAGTCTGCTGGCCAGCTACCTGGAGGATCGGGCGATCCTCCTGGTAAATAGGACTGGCCAAGTCCGGCGATACGCCGTTGAGGCCGGCGTTCCGCAGGGGTCAGTCATAGGACCTCTCCTCTGGAACGTCGGCTATGATTGGCTCCTGCGGGGAACTCTCCTCCGAGGCACGAGAGTCGTGTGCTACGCGGACGACACTCTCCTCACCGCCCGGGGGGGGAGTTTCAGGGAAGCGGCCAACTTGGCCTCGGCGGGCGGATCCTTGGTCGCGGGGAGGATCCGCCGCTTAGGTTTAACGGTGGCGCTGCACAAGACCGAGGCCGTGTTCTTCCACGGACCTCGGCAGCGCCCCCCACCTGACGGCCACATCTTCGTGGAGGGCGTCAGAATCGAGGTCAAGGCCCAGATGAAATATCTGGGCCTTGTACTCGACAGCAGGTGGCGCTTCGGTCCGCATTTTAACGGGCTGTCGTCGCGCCTGCTGAAGACCGCGGGCGCGCTCTCTTGGCTGCTTCCCAACCTGGGGGGGCCCAGCGCACGATGCCGGCAACTTTACGCCGGCATCTTAAAGAGTATGGCCCTCTACGGGGCGCCCATCTGGGAGGACTCCCTCCAAAGGAGGGAGAACGCCGCCGCCCTGCGGGCGCCCCAAAGGGCCATAGCCCAGCGGGTGGCGCGGGCCTACCGCACGGTGGGCTTCGCGGCAGCATGCGCTCTGGCCGGCACCCCACCTTGGGAACTCGAGGCGTGGGTGCTCGCCAGAGTGTATGAATGGACGGCGGGGCGGAGGGCGAGAGGAGAACGCCCCGCCCCGGAAGAGCGAGAAGCCGTCCGGCGGGAGGCGAGGGACGCCATCGTCGTCCATTGGACGACGGACCTCGCCACCGCAGCCTTCGGCCGCCGAACCCTCGACGCGATTGGGCCGGTCCTGCGAGACTGGCTCGAGCGGTCGCATGGGTTCCTCTCCTTCCGCCTGGTGCAGGTGCTGTCCGGACACGGTTGTTTCGGATCGTACCTGCACCGTATCGGGCGGGAGGAGACGCCGTCGTGTCACGACTGTGGCGCGGCGGAGGACACGGCGCAGCACACTCTCGAGGTGTGCCCGTCGTGGTCCGAGCCGCGCCGCAGTCTCACGGCGGCGATCGGAACGGACCTTTCTCTCCCCGGCTTGATCAACGCCATGCTGGGGGATGAGGGGTCCTGGGCGGCAGTCGCCTCCTTCTGCGAATACGTCATGTCCCAGAAGGAGGCGGCGGAGCGCGCGCGGGAGGAAGACCCTCTCGCGGCGCCGCTCCGAAGGCGGAGGAGGGGTCGAAGAAGACGTCAGTATGACAGTCATCTCCGACTCCTCCCAGGTGGAGGCCAGCAGGCAACGGGTGCGGGGGCACCCTTGCCTGTATTGCACAGGCCTCCATCAGTGTCGGACGGGAATGGCCAGGTATTCCCGGCCATTCCCGTAGCCCCCCAGCCTGGGGGGCATGCGGGGCCCGCCAGCTAGGCGGGCATGCGCCGGGAGGGTTGTGGAAGTAAAGGATGAGCCGGTCTCCCATGGCCCTCCCATCACGGCGATGCGGGAACACCGCTGAGTTTTAGTGGGTATACTGCCACTCTGGCAGGGAGTCCCACATACTCCGTGTCGTCCCCCGACGAGCGGAGATGCGTAATGTCATTTCTCAGCGAAAAAAAAAAAAAAAAAAAAAGGTTAGGTTAGGTTAGGTTAGGTTTTTTTTTTTATAAATCTTCTACCTCCAACGTAATCGGAGCCTATCTTTGCTGTTTTTACTTTCATACCAGTTCTCGCTTTATTTCTTCTCGCACTTTCATTCAGCATACTTTGTCTTTCTTACATTCGTCATCATTCTGCCATTTAAGGGTAGGACGCCCTTCTACTTTCCCTATTCTTTGACTATTCCTTTTTCTTTTTATTTCGGGTATAACTCATGACACAGGTTTATTTATTGTCTTTTACAATAGTTCTTATGCTAGCTTATTTCTAATTCTTATTTCTATTACATGATTGTTCTTACAGTAGTTCTTTAATTAACTTATTTCTATTTTCTACTACTATTACATGTTGTTTACAATTTCTTACATCTATCTTATAAATCTACTTTCAGTTTCTTAAGACTACTGCTATTTCCTATTTCTTAATACTAGTGTACAATTTCTAGATATGGGCCCTTGAAAATTTATCTGCTGTTTTTACGCTTCTTTATAATTTCATTTATGCCTATAGTTTTCAATGCTTGACCCTAATATCGTCTATAATATTATGCAAGCATCGTTTTCTTAATTACCTTTATTTCTCTTAATCACTCTTTCACATATTTTTGCGCAATATTCCAACATCAACTCTCTCTTCTTGCTCTTCATAATGGGCCACATATTTTCTGCATCCAATTTGGTGTCGAGCATTTGCTCGGCCTCGAGCCTCTCTTTGTCAAAGACTGGGCAATTGAACAATATATGTGACACCGTCTCAGCAGTTTCAGGATCGCAGATGCATGACGGGCTCGCCTTGCACTTGAAACGATTCAAGTATTCCGAGAACCCGCCATGCCCCGTCATAATCTGAGTGGTTATGTTGCTTATTTTGCATTTCCTGACTATCCTGTAGGCCGCCACCGCGTCCGGGAAAAACATTTTGGTGATGGAAGCAGTTTCTCCGGAGGTGTATCTTTGGTTCCATACGTCAAGCGTTGCCGTTCGGATGCATCGCTTGACGTACGAAACCGGACACAAGTCGTAGTCGGGCTTTCGTTTGGAACCCTCAGCAGCCTCTTTGGCTAGTTCGTCGGCCCTCTCATTGCCTTGCAGTCCCACATGGGCTTTGATCCAGAACAAGGTGACAGCCTTGTCCTGGACCGACGCTGACCTCAAGTTGGCCCTTGTCTCTACTGCCAGGGGGTGGTGTCGGTCGTAGTTTTGCACGGTTTGGAGGGCCGCCATGGAGTCACTGAAGATTCCAAACGATTTTGCGCTGTGCTTTAGTATCTCCCTCGTAGCGACGCATATCGCCAGAAGCTCAGCCTGGTAAACGGTGGAGTAGTGTGGGAGAGCAAGTTTGAGAGCTTTGGTTTCGGCGTCACCATTCCAAATGGATAGTGCCGCTCCAACCTTGCCCCCAATCTTGCTCCCGTCCGTAAAGATACGAACTTCATGTTCGCTCTGGGCATCTAGTTGCTCTTGGTTTACCAGGCTTACGAGCTCCAGCTCAGCGCGCTCCGAGGGGTGAGGAGCCTCCATTGCCGAGGCGGTTCGCTCGACAATCCTGTCGCCAAGTGCTGGCTGAGGCACCCCTCTCCTGGCCTCATATAGCGAAGCCGCTTCGCGGACTCGCAGGTCGAGAGGTAGTATCCCAGCCAGCACTAGCGCAGAGTTCAAGGAAATTGTCCGGTATCCTTTGCACAACTTCTGTGCAATACCGCGCTGAACCGCTCCCAGCTGCTTCCTGATACCTAGCTTCTCGACGGCCTGGGCCCATACGCTGGCGGCGTACAGGATGACTGGTTCAACGGTGGCCACATATATTATCCTGATGACTTCCGGGTGAAGCCCCCAGCTGGTCTTTGCTGCCCTGGTTAGCTGCTTGTGGATATCTATTGCCCTTCGGCACACATTTGCGACGTGCGCGTTGAATGTCAGCTGCCTGTCGACGGTGACACCCAGGATTTTGATCTCGTTGGACATGGCAATGTCGATCCCGCCCATGCTCAGGCGCGGGGTGTCGTATTTCAGTTTGCGCGTTATTATCATCGCATTGGTTTTTTGCGGGGCAAATTTGAGTTTGTTTTGAACGCCCCACGCCCGAACACGTTCGAGAGCGGCATTGGCACGTCCCTCGATCTCCAAAGCAGTGTCACCATCGAAGACCAGCACTACGTCGTCTGCAAAGGCCTGGCAATAGACATCCCCAGCCTCCAAGTTCTTTAGGAGCGGGTCCAGTACCAGGTTCCACAAGATTGGCCCCCCAATAGAACCCTGGACACAGCCCTTGCTTGTTGCCTTACAGTGCTCTTCACCTGCGTACCTGACCCTGACCAATCGGTTCTTAAGATAGCTGTCGATGACCCTCCTCAAGCCGACAGGACACTGTTCCTCAGCCAGACGGACTCTTATGGCTGGCCACCATGCGCTGTCGAAGGCTCCCTCTATGTCCAATGATACTAGGACTGTTATTTTCTTTTGTTCCAGCTTTCCGCGTATGTGTTTCATTAGTGCATAGAGGGAGTCCTCAGTGCTCTTCTGGGGCATGAATCCATACTGGCGAGTACTCATCCTAGGGATTAGGTGAAACTTGAGGCGGGCCACCAACATCTTCTCGTAGATTTTACCTAAGATAGGCAAAAGGCCGATTGGTCTGTACGCCTTTGGAGCACTGTAGTCGGTTTTCCCAGGCTTCTTTAAAATTATTACTGTCGCTTCTTTCCAGATTTCGGGGAAGAGGTGGCATCTCAGACATCCATTGAGAAGAGCCAAGGCTATCTCAGGGGAAGCTCTAATGGCCTGGCAGCAAATGTCGGCGGTGAAACCATCAACTCCTGGTGCTTTTTTGGCATTAAAAGACCCGCACGCTGCCATCAGCTCGACCCTCGTGAATGGTGGTTCACATGGATCATCTTGCCAATCAGCATTCACGGTGTCGGCCTTTTCTCTGGTGAGGCGGTGGCAGGTGCTGTCGGAGCCTGAGTGGTCTTCCGGGTAGAAGGTTTCCGCTAGTAACTGAACCGACCCTTTTGCGTCCAGTACCTCCCCGTCCTTTACCAGTGGCTGGTCCTCTCCTCTTCCCTTGGTTCTTCCTATCACCCGGTAAATGCCTTCCCAAACCCCTTCTTTATCCTGTCTTGTGCAGAAGTTTTTCCAGCTCTCGATTTCGGCTTTGGCTGCCTCCTTCTCATACTCAACTTTCTTTTTCAGGTACTCTTCGACGACCTTCGATCTCCGGGCTGGTGCAGCACTCCTGACTCTGCGTTTTCTGGTGGCGACCTCCTTCTTCATCGCCTCAAGCTTCTCGGACCACCACGGCAAGGTGAGTATTTCTTTTACTTTTTTCCTAGGTATTGATGAAACGCATGCTTCGTTTATTAATTTAGAATATAAGCTGGTTAATGTGTTTAGTTGATAAGTTGTGTGTAATTTGTCTATTTCTATTTTGTTAATGTTATTTGTCTGCATTAATTGGCCGAATTTCTCACGAAACTCGGACCAATTTGCTTTTTTTGTATTGTAGATTCTGGTGGTTCTATTAATTTGGATGCCTTTGCTTCTTTTTAATTTTATGTCAAAAACAATGCCGTTGTGATCCGAGCTCGTAAGGCCCTCGTCTACTTTCCAGTCGCCCACCAGATCCAGAATGTCTGTGGAACACGCAGTGATATCTACATGGCTGCAGTAGCGTATCCCGCCTCTGGTCGTGTCGAAGGTCGGGATTTCCCCTCTGTTCAGTATGTTGAGGTCCAGCTCGCCGAGAACTCCAGACACTTCTTCGCCCCTGCGATCGATGGACAGACTTCCCCACCAGGTACTTTTTGCGTTTGCATCTCCCCCAAGAATCCACATTCTGGAGCCAACCGCTTCCTCGACGCGTTTGAGGTGCTCCAGGTATGGTCCAATTGGCTGGTCCGGCTCAAAATAGAAGGAGACCAGCGTGATCTTCCAGGCACTGGTTCGGATCCCCACCACGGTGATGTTGTTCGTGGTGAGTTTCGGGTGCTGTTCTACTATAAGGTCTTGATCGAAGACCGCTATTGCGGCCTTAACAGTCCCATCTCCTATGTCAGTGCTCTGGAAGATCCGAACGCCCCTGTGACTCCTCATCGCCTTCGCCCCGCCCACATATGGTTCCTGGAGGAGAGCAACGGCGACGCCGCGCTTTACCGCTTCGATCAGAAGCTCGTTCGTCGCTAGTTTTTTCCTCTGGAGGTTGGCCTGTACCAGTCTGTAGGGGTTTGGGTTGCCCCGGGTGCCCTTAGCAATAGGCTACCGTCGATCGTGCGATAACGTCCCACTTGCGGCGAGTCGGACACTCCGAGCTGAAGGCGTTGTGACCGACGTCCCCGAGCTTGGCTCTTGTGCAGTTCTGGCACTTCGGCGGCACCCCCGTTAAAAAGTCGGCACATTCCTCGGCAAAGACCTCAGGTGCGGGCCGCCGCAGTGACTGCACAAGTCATCCGCTTCCTTACAAAATCGTCTGCCATGCCCGTAGCCCAAACAGCGCGTGCACTGTACCAACGGGGTTTGGTCCTCCACCCTTACCCGCTGGAGGTCCACGTGCAGGCATCCGACTTCTGTTGCCCGTCTCCATATAATTGGCGAGACGGCGACCACAACGTGACAGGTGTGTGGGTTTCTAGTCCTTCTCCGGAACTTCACCACCACCCTGTCCTCCTCCTTGTCGAGGTTGCGAAAGATGTCCCTGTTCTGGTTTCTCAATGCTTTTAGAACGTCCTCGTCCGAGTTTGCTGAGAGGACGCTCCTGAGGACCAGCAACGGGTCCTTGTTTCTCACCTCCTCGACATGGAGGTCCTGGTTTTCGTGTGTCAACTTGCCTTTCAGCTTGTCCCTTTCTTCGATGGTTTCAAAGCCCATTATTATCTTTCTATCTTTCGCCTTCCTCACTTTTTCCACCTTGATCCAGCCTTCTTTCGCGTTAACTGCCTTCCGTACTTTGTCAAGCACTTCGTCCCCAGTCTCTGTCTCGTCTTTTGAGGTGACCACGATTGAGTGCAGCGTACTTCTCATAGGTATCGATTTTCCACTGTGGGTCGCGGTCACCCCAGCGTACGTCATGGCAGTGGCGCTGTTCTCAACGGACTCAGCGTGCCTCTCGAGTGCTGCCTTCAGCTCCTCCATGCTCTTGGCGTGGGTCTCCAGCAGCATCGAGTGGCTCTTTATCTGAGCCTCGAGTTGGTGATTTTGGCTTGCTTCAAGGCTTGTGTAGGTGAGGTCGGCTGCCGTACTTTCGGGGCGTGTGTTCCCCTCAGACCCCACTCCTTTATTTTTTGTGGCCTTTTCCGCCTCCTTCACTAACTGAAACAGCCGATCCAGCGCCTCGATTACTCCTGCTCTTATCTCGTTTCTCGTGTTCCGCGAGGTGCCGAGCAGAACTTTTGCCTTTGTAAGGCAGGCCCTCGCTTCAGCCGAACGGTCCGCGTAGTGAGGTTTCGGCGGCGAGTGCGTCTGTATCAGTTTCGCTAGTGGGGGCTGTGATCTCGGTTTAGCAGGGCCAGCCTGCACCGTCTTAGCTACTATCGGGGGCGTTACGTCCGCGTTTGAGGGCCCCGCGGCCTCTGACTCTCCGACGCTGCGTCTGACGTTCGGAGGCGACGTCATCTGCTTTGGTGACTTCTCACCATCTACAGGCCTCGCCTTAATTGGGGTTCTGATGCCAATCATGTTGGAGGTTTGCGTCAGTTCGTAAAGTCAATAAAATAAAGGTAAAAGTGTATAATAATTAAGAGTAAAAACAAGTATTCTTATGACTATAGAAGTCTTAAGCGCGTCTCAACTCTTCATAGAGTTGTCGCTGTCAGTCCTTCGTTCAAAAGAACGGGTCAAGCAAGGAAAACGTGCAAAAAACAAAAAAAAAATCCTTGAGAGTCAATATACAGTCACAATGTAGAGCGATTTCCGCCCAGACTCTATGTAGAGCCGTTTTGCTAAGTCCAGTAGATAGCTCGCGACGAGCCCTCTCTAATGACCCCAAACACGGAGGAATTACCCCAAGGGGTTCCGGAGATATTCAAGTTTAAAAAAATGTGGTTTTTTTCCAAGATGGCGGCCGAAATGTGGTTACAAGAGGTTATCTCCGGAACCACCGGTCCAAAAACCTCGGTGTTTGGGCTCTCCGCACTTGGCTCGGCGCGACCAATCCACCGAAACAGTTTTCAGGCTGAAAAAGTTGAAAAAGTTGTCCCCCGCAAAACGCCTGAAAAATACCTCATCCGATAGGCTTCAGCCTGTTATTGAAGACAGTGAAACTCCCGTTGCTCTACGACACTCCGTCCCGGAGATATCGGTGTTTAAGTTAAGTTGACGTAAAGATGGCGGCACAGCTGTCAAAGTCACTTTTTAACAGGTGATATCTCCGCTTCGGGGAGCCGCAGAACACCCGAGCTTGGACTCTATTAACTTGGCCTGGGCTCTACTGTCTGCTGAAACCGTTTTCAGGACCTCGAGAATTTTCAGCTTCGAATTTTCAGCGAATAAAGGGAGGGGGTGGGGAATAGTTCCAGGGGGAGGGTATAATATTTGGGTTATATTATATACATACATACAATGACAATAACAGCAACCTGTGATCCTTGTGAGGGCGAAGAGGGGGCGGGTGGGGGGAGGGGGGGTTGACAATTAAATTATCGTTATTAAAATAAAATAAAATAAAAGGAGGTAAATATAGAGGGTGACCTGTAGAGCTCGGCAGCATATACTATACGTAGTATAGTATATACGTAGTATAGTATATGCAGTCCGACGTTAAAAACGGGCTATCTTGCTCCGTTCTCGAGATACAAGCGTTTTTGGGAAATATTTATTATGATGAAAATAAATAAACGATTTAAATTTTTTTTTTTTTTTTTTAATAAAGTTTTCAAGCCAAGAATTCTGACAACCCACCTGAGTCGGGCCCGGGAAAACACTACAGAATGCGGATTATGGCAATTTTACAGCTATTATTGTCAAATTTTGGAAATAAATATTTATTTGAACAAGTTGTTTGTTTACTTCCAGCCTTTAGATGCAATTTGTACAAGTTTACGGTGGAAAAGAATTTCGCGTGGACTTTATTTATATCACTGGATAGAGGACAATTTTCCCCATCCAGTGGCACCAAATTTAGATTTTTTGACGCACCCTGAGGGGGTGTATTTTTGTTTTAAAAATACCTACCAAAATGACGTATGTAACGACTTTGTATTTAAAACTGTTTTTCAATAATAACTAATGGTATAATAATAGCGAAAATTTACAAAAATAACAACAAGGCTTCACTTTATTTAAATTGGATTTTTTCCCGATTTTTCGGGGGTGGAAAAGCCAACCCCCGAATTTTTGAAATTTTAAAACTTTAATATCTTAAAAACTAACTTACCGATTTATCTGAATTTTGGAATATAACCACATACACTTTTGATTGATTTTTAGAGTCCTTAAAATATATAGGTTACCGCTTTACTTCCTCTGGAAACTTGCCTGGAATTTTGGCTGGAACTTTAACAATATTTTTCGCAGTGTTTTCTGTAGGTTTTCTTTAATATGATTGAACTCCTTGACTCCTCGTCTGGGTAGCTTTCAGGATCAATTTTTTGATCCAGTCGAATCCCTCGGGATCTCCGGCCACGTGGCACGTGGTTTTTAGTTTTTCAAGGTTTTCTCCGGAACGCCTGCTTGGAAAAATCCAAACTTGGTGTCCCTGGATAGGTATTTTAGTAGCGCACCCGCCTGCATTCGCCAATTTTCGGTGTTACACTCAAAATCGAGCAGCGTTTAGCTCGAAACGTTTCGGGAAACGGTTTTTCACTTATAACTTTTCCACTTTTCACTTTTTTCCAATAGAACTTTCACTATCGCGTGCGTCTCAGCAGCGCGCTTCTAACGATGTATCACACATGTAACTTTTCGTGAAAAAGCCGATTTTTTGGAATTTTTGTACGCGGAGCGACTTTAAAAACGATCCGACCACCACGGAGGTTGGGGGGGCACTGGGTTAGGTAAGGTTAGGTTAGGTTGGGGTGCGTGCGGGGATCCCCCCACAGCTTATACGTCCTCGTCGTGATCCCCGGGCAACGCCGTGTCTGACCACCGTAACGGAGTGGCAGACCGGCGGCTAAAGTGAGCTGTGAATCGTAGACTTTTTATGCGGACGTCTACGAATTTGAATTTGAATTTGAATTTTAACCTGATGAGTTCTAAACCGATGCGTGACGCCTCTGGGCGATTCATTTCGAATCGTTCTTCCCAGGGCGGTTCAAACGGCCCTTCTCAGGGCCCACCCAACGGTCCTTCTCAGGGCCAATCAAACGGCCCTTCTCAGGGCCCACCCAACGGCCCTTCTCAGGGCCAATCAAACGGCCCTTCTCAGGGCCACGCCGGCGACGCTATGGCGTCGGAAGCTGACCGCGCACCGTCTGCGGCCAGCTTGTTTAGCAGGCCAGACGAGTTGTCGGACTCCGACGACTCCAGTATGGACGCGTCGGCGGCTGAAAGCGGCTGCCTTAAGCGGAAGGGGGCCGATCTGAGGCTCGGGTCCGAGGGCTCCTCGGAGTCGGCCAGAAGAAAGCCGAAGAGGAAGTTGAAGTCCAAAAAGGCTTCGACTTCCTCTACCCACGATGTGGGCTTGGTGGACGCCGAGCGCCAGCTAGATCTAGCTAGAAGGGCGCAACTCCAGCAAGACCTGGAGGAGAGGGTCGCTGCGAAGGAGCGCCAGGCGCAAATCGCCAGGTCGAGGTCTGGCTATGGTGCATCAAGTGTGCTGTATGCCGACCACTCCCTGGCGGAACTGGAGCGTATGGCGCAGGAGGACAAGGAGGAGGTCTTGGAGGTCGCCTCAAAGTCCTCCAACTTGAAGGGGACCTTCCAGAAGGCCCTCAAATGCCGGGCCGCCAGCTTGCACGGCATTGTCCTGGAGCTGGTGAAGCGGACGGCCACGGACGAGACGCGGCAGCTGCAGGCAAGGGTGGATCGCCTGCAAGCGGACAACAGCCAGCTACACCAGAAGCTGGCTGAGGCCACTGCCCGGCCTGCCCAACCTGCCCCAGGTCCGGCAGTAGGAGGCTCCTCCTCCTCCCCTTCCAACCTTGAGGATATAATCCGCAAGGTTGTCATGGAGGAGAGGGCCTTCACCAGAGCCTGCTTCGCAGGCATCGAGGACCGGCTCTTGCCGGATAGGCGGCTCCGACCGCCGCTAGCGGCGGATAAGAGTCCTCCGTCGAAGGAGCCGGAACCTGTGCCTCTAGCAGGCTCGGCATCGCGTGCGCAGCCCCAGGCCGTGAAGCCCTCCAAGGGCAAGGGAAAAGGCAAGGGCAAGAGGACCAAGGTGGCTCCTCAAACCCCCACCACAAGTGCAGAGGGAGCGTCTGGGTCGTCTGCCACCCCAGCAGCCACCCAGAAGGCGCAGGAGGAAGACGCCCTTCTTCCCTCCACCACCCCGTCCAACCAGTCGTGGACGGAAGTGGTCAGGAGGGGAAAGAAGGGTAAAAAGTCGGCCTCCAAGCCCGCTGCGACTGCTCCCGCAGCCAAAAGGGCTCCAGCCGGCGGGAGGAAGCTAGTTCCTCCCAAAACCGCGGCCGTCGTGGTGACCATCACCCCGGAGGCCGTGGAGCGGGGCGAGACGTACGAGTCCGTCCTAAGACGGGCTCGTACCAATGCTGATCCCACACAGCTGGGGATCAGCAACATCACGTGCCGCCGAACCCTAACCGGGGCTCGAATTTTCGAGTTCTCGGGGGAAACACGCGGCACAAATGCGGACCTCTTCGCAACAAAGTTGCAAGAGGTCATCGCGGATGCGGCAACGGTCGTCAGGCCCGTTAAGACCGCAGCCTTGGAGGTGGCCGATCTGGAGGATTCGGTCACCAAGGAGGATGTGGTGGCGGCCGTTGCTGCGGCTGGAGGCTGCGACGCTGGCGCGGTAAAAGGTGGAGCCATCAGGCCCGGGCGCCGCGGCATGGGCATCATGCGCGTTGAGTGCCCAGTCGCCGCGGCTGGGGCCGTCCTTGCTGCGGGCAAAGGAAGGTTATTGGTGGGACTCAGCTCGGCTGTGGTCCGACCACTTGAAGACCAGCCTATGCGCTGCTTCAAGTGTTTTGCGTTCGGCCACACCCGAGCCACGTGTCCCTCAAAGTTTGACTGGGGAGACACGTGCTACCAGTGCGGGCAAGAGGGACACAAGAGTGTCACCTGCCGCGCCACCACGCCACACTGCACGGCGTGTGCCGCCAGTGGCCGCCCCGCGGACCACAGGATGACGGGCAGGAGCTGCAAGCCCCCCGTGAGGAAGGGCATAGTGCCGGCGCAGGTTCGCCCTGTTGCCACCACCGCCGCCACCGTCGTCGCCGCTGCAGCTCCAGCGGCGGTTGCTGAGGAGGGGGGTGCGATGTCGGAATAATGGTTTCCGACTACCGCATCCTCCAGGCGAACACCAACCACTGCAGAGCGGCCCAGGACCTGCTGGTGCAGGCCATGGCTGAGTGGTTGGTGAACGTAGCGGTGGTCGCCGAGCCCTACTCGATCCCCGGCAGTTGGCTGGGTGACGAGGAGGGCTTGGTGGCACTAGCGGCGCGGTCTTCCACAGACTCCCCTCCCCTCTCGCTATTAGAGAGGGGACCGGGATACGTGGCCGCCGCGTGGGGAGAGATAGCCCTCGTGGGCGTCTATTTCTCCCCAAACCGCCCTCTCCAGGACTTCGAGAACTATCTCGGAGTCCTGGCCGCCGTGGTCGGCAGGGCGGCGCCGCGTCAAGTCTTCGTGCTGGGAGACTTGAACGCCAAGTCGGTGACCTGGGGCAACCCGGCCACCGACGCACGCGGGCGGGCGGTGGAGATGTGGGCTGCCTCCTCTGGACTCTCCCTCTTGAACAGAGGAAGCGTCCAGACATGCGTGCGGCGTCAGGGTGGCTCAATAGTGGACGTCACTTTCGCCACCCCTGCGTTAGCCGCGCGCGTGTTGAACTGGCGGGTGGACCTCGTGGAGACCATGTCGGACCACCGCTACATCCGGTTCGACATCTCCACGAGTGGCCCCGGTGAGATGCGGCCCCTCTCGGGGCGATCACCGTTCCCGCGGTGGGCCCTAACCCGCCTGGACAGGGAGGCAGCGGCGGAGGCGGCGTTCATCCAGGACTGGCTGTCGCCGCCTACCGCCGGCTTGGATGTGGACGCCGTAGCGGGGCAACTGAGGGAGTCTCTGACCGAGGTATGCAACTCTAGCATGCCTCGGTCTCGCCGACGACCACTACCCAAACGCGCCGTGTACTGGTGGTCGGTGGAGCTGGCGGGGCTTCGAGCAGCGTGTGTGGGGGCAAGGAGGGCCTATACGCGGAGCCGGCGGCGGCGTCGACGGGACCGGGCCGACGAGGACCACCTCTATGAGCTATACATGGAGGCAAAAATGGTCCTCGATCGGGCCATCGCCGCCGCCAGAGACGCGGCGAGAGCCGAGCTGCTGGAGGGTCTCGACAACGACCCCTACGGGCGACCATATAAGGCGGCGCGCAACAAATTGCGCCCCTTTGGTCCCCCGGTTGCCGAGACCCTGGAGCCCGCATTTCTGGATGGGGTGGTTCAGTCCCTGTTTCCGTGCAGGGACAACAACTTCACCCCGCCAGTGATGGGCCCAGCACGAGCTATAGCCCCGCCAGACGACGAGGAAGAAGAGGAGGCCCCCCCTCCTGTCACGGAGTCGGAACTTGGCGCGGCGATTTTCCATATCCGCGCCAAGAAGACAGCTCCAGGCCCCGACGGCGTTCCCGCAAGGGTGGTGGCGATCGCTGCCACCCAAATGGAGGAGAGGTTTCGGGACCTCTTCAGCGCATGCCTTGCTTCTGGGAGGTTCCCGAAACCGTGGAAGGAGGGGCAGTTGTGCCTCCTTCGCAAGGAGGGCCGCCCCGCAGACTCCCCCTCGGCATACCGGCCCATCGTTCTGCTCGATGAGGTCGGCAAAATGTTCGAGGGGATAATCGCTGCGCGGTTAAAGGGCCATTTGCGCGGGATCGGGCCGGACTTGTCGGATGCTCAGTTCGGTTTTCGGGCTGAGCGTTCCACGGTGGACGCGCTGGCCTGCCTTAAGGGGCAGGCGAAGGAGGCGATGGAGGCAGGGGACGGATTGTTGGCTGTGTCATTCGACATAGCCAACGCCTTCAACTCCGTTCCCCACTCCACCATCCTAGAGGCGCTCCGATTCCACGGAGTGCCTCGATACCTGCGCAGTCTGCTGGCCAGCTACCTGGAGGATCGGGCGATCCTCCTGGTAAATAGGACTGGCCAAGTCCGGCGATACGCCGTTGAGGCCGGCGTTCCGCAGGGGTCAGTCATAGGACCTCTCCTCTGGAACGTCGGCTATGATTGGCTCCTGCGGGGAACTCTCCTCCGAGGCACGAGTGTCGTTTGCTACGCGGACGACACTCTCCTCACCGCCCGGGGGGGGAGTTTCAGGGAGGCGGCCAACTTGGCCTCGGCGGGCGGATCCTTGGTCGCGGGGAGGATCCGCCGCCTAGGTTTAACGGTGGCGCTGCACAAGACCGAGGCCGTGTTCTTCCACGGACCTCGGCAGCGCCCCCCACCTGACGCCCACATCTTCGTGGAGGGCGTCAGAATCGAGGTCAAGGCCCAGATGAAATATCTGGGCCTTGTACTCGACAGCAGGTGGCGCTTCGGTCCGCATTTTAGCGGGCTGTCGTCGCGCCTGCTGAAGACCGCGGGCGCGCTGTCTTGGCTGCTTCCCAACCTGGGGGGGCCCAGCGCACGATGCCGGCAACTTTACGCCGGCATCTTAAAGAGTATGGCCCTCTACGGGGCGCCCATCTGGGAGGACTCCCTCCAAAGGAGGGAGAACGCCGCCGCCCTGCGGGCGCCCCAAAGGGCCATAGCCCAGCGGGTGGTGCGGGCCTACCGCACGGTAGGCTTCGCGGCAGCATGCGCTCTGGCCGGCACCCCACCTTGGGAACTCGAGGCGTGGGTGCTCGCCAGAGTGTATGAATGGACGGCGGGGCGGAGGGCGAGAGGAGAACGCCCCGCCCCGGAAGAGCGGGAAGCCGTCCGGCGGGAGGCGAGGGACGCCATCGTCGTCCATTGGACGACGGACCTCGCCACCGCAGCCTTCGGCCGCCGAACCCTCGACGCGATTGGGCCGGTCCTACGAGACTGGCTCGAGCGGTCGCATGGGTTCCTCTCCTTCCGCCTGGTGCAGGTGCTGTCCGGACACGGTTGTTTCGGATCGTACCTGCACCGTATCGGGCGGGAGGAGACGCCGTCGTGTCACGACTGTGGCGCGGCGGAGGACACGGCGCAGCACACTCTCGAGGTGTGCCCGTCGTGGTCCGAGCCGCGCCGCAGTCTCACGGCGGCGATCGGAACGGACCTTTCGCTCCCCGGCTTGATCAACGCCATGCTGGGGGATGAGGGGTCCTGGGCGGCAGTCGCCTCCTTCTGCGAACACGTCATGTCCCAGAAGGAGGCGGCGGAGCGCGCGCGGGAGGAAGACCCTCTCGCGGCGCCGCTCCGAAGGCGAAGGAGGGGTCGAAGAAGACGTCAGTATGACAGTCATCTCCGACTCCTCCCAGGTGGAGGCCAGCAGGCAACGGGTGCGGGGGCACCCTTGCCTGTATTGCACAGGCCTCCACCAGTGTCGGACGGGAATGGCCAGGTGTTCCCGGCCATTCCCGTAGCCCCCCAGCCTGGGGGGCATGCGGGGCCAGCCAGCTAGGCGGGCATGCGCCGGGAGGGCTGTGGTAGTAAAGGATGAGCCGGTTTCCCATGGCCCTCCCATCACGGCGATGCGGGAACACCGCTGAGTTTTAGTGGGTATACTGCCACTCTGGCAGGGAGTCCCACATACTCCGTGTCGTCCCCCGACGAGCGGAGATGCGTAATGTCATTTCTCAGCGATAAAAAAAAAAAAAAAAAAAAAAAAAAGGTTGGGGTGCGTGCGGGGATCCCCCCACAGCTTATACGTCCTCGTCGTGATCCCCGGGCAACGCCGTGTCTGACCACCGTAACGGAGTGGCAGACCGGCGGCTAAAGTGAGCTGTGAATCGTAGACTTTTTATGCGGACGTCTACGAATTTGAATTTGAATTTGAATTTTAACCTGATGAGTTCTAAACCGATGCGTGACGCCTCTGGGCGATTCATTTCGAATCGTTCTTCCCAGGGCGGTTCAAACGGCCCTTCTCAGGGCCCACCCAACGGTCCTTCTCAGGGCCAATCAAACGGCCCTTCTCAGGGCCCACCCAACGGCCCTTCTCAGGGCCAATCAAACGGCCCTTCTCAGGGCCACGCCGGCGACGCTATGGCGTCGGAAGCTGACCGCGCACCGTCTGCGGCCAGCTTGTTTAGCAGGCCAGACGAGTTGTCGGACTCCGACGACTCCAGTATGGACGCGTCGGCGGCTGAAAGCGGCTGCCTTAAGCGGAAGGGGGCCGATCTGAGGCTCGGGTCCGAGGGCTCCTCGGAGTCGGCCAGAAGAAAGCCGAAGAGGAAGTTGAAGTCCAAAAAGGCTTCGACTTCCTCTACCCACGATGTGGGCTTGGTGGACGCCGAGCGCCAGCTAGATCTAGCTAGAAGGGCGCAACTCCAGCAAGACCTGGAGGAGAGGGTCGCTGCGAAGGAGCGCCAGGCGCAAATCGCCAGGTCGAGGTCTGGCTATGGTGCATCAAGTGTGCTGTATGCCGACCACTCCCTGGCGGAACTGGAGCGTATGGCGCAGGAGGACAAGGAGGAGGTCTTGGAGGTCGCCTCAAAGTCCTCCAACTTGAAGGGGACCTTCCAGAAGGCCCTCAAATGCCGGGCCGCCAGCTTGCACGGCATTGTCCTGGAGCTGGTGAAGCGGACGGCCACGGACGAGACGCGGCAGCTGCAGGCAAGGGTGGATCGCCTGCAAGCGGACAACAGCCAGCTACACCAGAAGCTGGCTGAGGCCACTGCCCGGCCTGCCCAACCTGCCCCAGGTCCGGCAGTAGGAGGCTCCTCCTCCTCCCCTTCCAACCTTGAGGATATAATCCGCAAGGTTGTCATGGAGGAGAGGGCCTTCACCAGAGCCTGCTTCGCAGGCATCGAGGACCGGCTCTTGCCGGAAAGGCGGCTCCGACCGCCGCTAGCGGCGGATAAGAGTCCTCCGTCGAAGGAGCCGGAACCTGTGCCTCTAGCAGGCTCGGCATCGCGTGCGCAGCCCCAGGCCGTGAAGCCCTCCAAGGGCAAGGGAAAAGGCAAGGGCAAGAGGACCAAGGTGGCTCCTCAAACCCCCACCACAAGTGCAGAGGGAGCGTCTGGGTCGTCTGCCACCCCAGCAGCCACCCAGAAGGCGCAGGAGGAAGACGCCCTTCTTCCCTCCACCACCCCGTCCAACCAGTCGTGGACGGAAGTGGTCAGGAGGGGAAAGAAGGGTAAAAAGTCGGCCTCCAAGCCCGCTGCGACTGCTCCCGCAGCCAAAAGGGCTCCAGCCGGCGGGAGGAAGCTAGTTCCTCCCAAAACCGCGGCCGTCGTGGTGACCATCACCCCGGAGGCCGTGGAGCGGGGCGAGACGTACGAGTCCGTCCTAAGACGGGCTCGTACCAATGCTGATCCCACACAGCTGGGGATCAGCAACATCACGTGCCGCCGAACCCTAACCGGGGCTCGAATTTTCGAGTTCTCGGGGGAAACACGCGGCACAAATGCGGACCTCTTCGCAACAAAGTTGCAAGAGGTCATCGCGGATGCGGCAACGGTCGTCAGGCCCGTTAAGACCGCAGCCTTGGAGGTGGCCGATCTGGAGGATTCGGTCACCAAGGAGGATGTGGTGGCGGCCGTTGCTGCGGCTGGAGGCTGCGACGCTGGCGCGGTAAAAGGTGGAGCCATCAGGCCCGGGCGCCGCGGCATGGGCATCATGCGCGTTGAGTGCCCAGTCGCCGCGGCTGGGGCCGTCCTTGCTGCGGGCAAAGGAAGGTTATTGGTGGGACTCAGCTCGGCTGTGGTCCGACCACTTGAAGACCAGCCTATGCGCTGCTTCAAGTGTTTTGCGTTCGGCCACACCCGAGCCACGTGTCCCTCAAAGTTTGACTGGGGAGACACGTGCTACCAGTGCGGGCAAGAGGGACACAAGAGTGTCACCTGCCGCGCCACCACGCCACACTGCACGGCGTGTGCCGCCAGTGGCCGCCCCGCGGACCACAGGATGACGGGCAGGAGCTGCAAGCCCCCCGTGAGGAAGGGCATAGTGCCGGCGCAGGTTCGCCCTGTTGCCACCACCGCCGCCACCGTCGTCGCCGCTGCAGCTCCAGCGGCGGTTGCTGAGGAGGGGGGTGCGATGTCGGAATAATGGTTTCCGACTACCGCATCCTCCAGGCGAACACCAACCACTGCAGAGCGGCCCAGGACCTGCTGGTGCAGGCCATGGCTGAGTGGTTGGTGAACGTAGCGGTGGTCGCCGAGCCCTACTCGATCCCCGGCAGTTGGCTGGGTGACGAGGAGGGCTTGGTGGCACTAGCGGCGCGGTCTTCCACAGACTCCCCTCCCCTCTCGCTATTAGAGAGGGGACCGGGATACGTGGCCGCCGCGTGGGGAGAGATAGCCCTCGTGGGCGTCTATTTCTCCCCAAACCGCCCTCTCCAGGACTTCGAGAACTATCTCGGAGTCCTGGCCGCCGTGGTCGGCAGGGCGGCGCCGCGTCAAGTCTTCGTGCTGGGAGACTTGAACGCCAAGTCGGTGACCTGGGGCAACCCGGCCACCGACGCACGCGGGCGGGCGGTGGAGATGTGGGCTGCCTCCTCTGGACTCTCCCTCTTGAACAGAGGAAGCGTCCAGACATGCGTGCGGCGTCAGGGTGGCTCAATAGTGGACGTCACTTTCGCCACCCCTGCGTTAGCCGCGCGCGTGTTGAACTGGCGGGTGGACCTCGTGGAGACCATGTCGGACCACCGCTACATCCGGTTCGACATCTCCACGAGTGGCCCCGGTGAGATGCGGCCCCTCTCGGGGCGATCACCGTTCCCGCGGTGGGCCCTAACCCGCCTGGACAGGGAGGCAGCGGCGGAGGCGGCGTTCATCCAGGACTGGCTGTCGCCGCCTACCGCCGGCTTGGATGTGGACGCCGTAGCGGGTCAACTCAGGGTGTCTCTGATCGAGGTATGCAACTCTAGCATGCCTCGGTCTCGCCGGCGACCACTGCCCAGGCGCGCCGCGTACTGGTGGTCGGTGGAGCTGGCGGGGCTTCGAGCAGCGTGTGTGGAGGCAAGGAGGGCCTATACGCGGAGCCGGCGGCGGCGTCGACGGGACCGGGCCGACGAGGACCACCTCTATGAGCTATACATGGAGGCAAAAATGGTCCTCGATCGGGCCATCGCCGCCGCCAGAGACGCGGCGAGAGCCGAGCTGCTGGAGGGTCTCGACAACGACCCCTACGGGCGACCATATAAGGCGGCGCGCAACAAATTGCGCCCCTTTGGTCCCCCGGTTGCCGAGACCCTGGAGCCCGCATTTCTGGATGGGGTGGTTCAGTCCCTGTTCCCGTGCAGGGACAACAACTTCACCCCGCCAGTGATGGGCCCAGCACGAGCTATAGCCCCGCCAGACGACGAGGAAGAAGAGGAGGCCCCCCCTCTTGTCACGGAGTCGGAACTTGGCGCGGCGATTTTCCATATCCGCGCCAAGAAGACAGCTCCAGGCCCCGACGGCGTTCCCGCAAGGGTGGTGGCGATCGCTGCCACCCAAATGGAGGAGAGGTTTCGGGACCTCTTCAGCGCATGCCTTGCTTCTGGGAGGTTCCCGAAACCGTGGAAGGAGGGGCAGTTGTGCCTCCTTCGCAAGGAGGGCCGCCCCGCAGACTCCCCCTCGGCATACCGGCCCATCGTTCTGCTCGATGAGGTCGGCAAAATGTTCGAGGGGATAATCGCTGCGCGGTTAAAGGGCCATTTGCGCGGGATCGGGCCGGACTTGTCGGATGCTCAGTTCGGTTTTCGGGCTGAGCGTTCCACGGTGGACGCGCTGGCCTGCCTTAAGGGGCAGGCGAAGGAGGCGATGGAGGCAGGGGACGGATTGTTGGCTGTGTCATTCGACATAGCCAACGCCTTCAACTCCGTTCCCCACTCCACCATCCTAGAGGCACTCCGATTCCACGGAGTGCCTCGATACCTGCGCAGTCTGCTGGCCAGCTACCTGGAGGATCGGGCGATCCTCCTGGTAAATAGGACTGGCCAAGTCCGGCGATACGCCGTTGAGGCCGGCGTTCCGCAGGGGTCAGTCATAGGACCTCTCCTCTGGAACGTCGGCTATGATTGGCTCCTGCGGGGAACTCTCCTCCGAGGCACGAGTGTCGTTTGCTACGCGGACGACACTCTCCTCACCGCCCGGGGGGGGAGTTTCAGGGAAGCGGCCAACTTGGCCTCGGCGGGCGGATCCTTGGTCGCGGGGAGGATCCGCCGCCTAGGTTTAACGGTGGCGCTGCACAAGACCGAGGCCGTGTTCTTCCACGGACCTCGGCAGCGCCCCCCACCTGACGCCCACATCTTCGTGGAGGGCGTCAGAATCGGGGTCAAGGCCCAGATGAAATATCTGGGCCTTGTACTCGACAGCAGGTGGCGCTTCGGTCCGCATTTTAGCGGGCTGTCGTCGCGCCTGCTGAAGACTGCGGGCGCGCTGTCTTGGCTGCTTCCCAACCTGGGGGGGCCCAGCGCACGATGCCGGCATCTTTACGCCGGCATCTTAAAGAGTATGGCCCTCTACGGGGCGCCCATCTGGGAGGACTCCCTCCAAAGGAGGGAGAACGCCGCCGCCCTGCGGGCGCCCCAAAGGGCCATAGCCCAGCGGGTGGCGCGGGCCTACCGCACGGTAGGCTTCGCGGCAGTATGCGCTCTGGCCGGCACCCCGCCTTGGGAACTCGAGGCGTGGGTGCTCGCCAGAGTGTATGAATGGACGGCGGGCGGAGGGCGAGAGGAGAACGCCCCGCCCCGGAAGAGCGGGAAGCCGTCCGGCGGGAGGCGAGGGACGCCATCGTCGTCCATTGGACGACGGACCTCGCCACCGCAGCCTTCGGCCGCCGAACCCTCGACGCGATTGGGCCGGTCCTGCGAGACTGGCTCGAGCGGTCGCATGGGTTCCTCTCCTTCCGCCTGGTGCAGGTGCTGTCCGGACACGGTTGTTTCGGATCGTACCTTCACCGTATCGGGCGGGAGGAGACGCCGTCGTGTCACGACTGTGGCGCGGCGGAGGACACGGCGCAGCACACTCTCGAGGTGTGCCCGTCGTGGTCCGAGCCGCGCCGCAGTCTCACGGCGGCGATCGGAACGGACCTTTCGCTCCCCGGCTTGATCAACGCCATGCTGGGGGATGAGGGGTCCTGGGCGGCAGTCGCCTCCTTCTGCGAACACGTCATGTCCCAGAAGGAGGCGGCGGAGCGCGCGCGGGAGGAAGACCCTCTCGCGGCGCCGCTCCGAAGGCGGAGGAGGGGTCGAAGAAGACGTCAGTATGACCGTCATCTCCGACTCCTCCCAGGTGGAGGCCAGCAGGCAACGGGTGCGGGGGCACCCTTGCCTGTATTGCACAGGCCTCCACCAGTGTCGGACGGGAATGGCCAGGTGTTCCCGGCCATTCCCGTAGCCCCCCAGCCTGGGGGGCATGCGGGGCCCGCCAGCTAGGCGGGCATGCGCCGGGAGGGTTGTGGAAGCAAAGGTTGAGCCGGTTTCCCATGGCCCTCCCATCACGGCGATGCGGGAACACCGCTGAGTTTTAGTGGGTATACTGCCACTCTGGCAGGGAGTCCCACATACTCCGTGTCGTCCCCCGACGAGCGGAGATGCGTAATGTCATTTCTCAGCGACAAAAAAAAAAAAAAAAAAAAAAAAGGTTGGGGTGCGTGCAGAAAACCTCCTCGTGTGCCTGATACCTGCTCGTCCCTTATGGATACGTTCGAGGGGAAGAGCAGTCGTCGGGCCGGTGCACCCTGGGCATGGACAATAATCTCTTCTGGAAAAGGTGTGGGAGTTTTTCGGAGAGAGTATTGTCTGTGGCAAATTTCTGCGGGCGGGGGAGCAGTATGCTTCACGTCGTTCTTCCACGTGTCCCTCTGATTCGCAGAGGGCATAGTGGAGGAACAAGGGTTGTGGGTCGCTCCTGATCGATCGACGTTCGTCGATTGTCACTGGACGTGACCCTGCCGCTACGGTGCAGGCGCACCAACGCGGCTGTTGTTTCTCCCTCAAGAGCAATCTTGAGGAGAGAACTTTCGGCGGGTTCGCTGAGTCGGGTTAGCCGGACAGCGAACGGAGGCATGCATAATGCCGCCGTCGGGGGCTCGGCTTAATCGCCCGGCCCAGAGGAAGGACACCTCTAAGATAAAAAACCACCTAATCCTAAGCTTTGAAGCGTGGCGAGAGGATGAGTGGCTGGTGGGGGACCAGTCGCTAGCGCTTCCCCTGTAGATACCTGCCGCACTCTACAGTATATAGGCTTACCTAGTACAAGAGGCTCTGTCTAGGCGGACATTTATTTCCTCACTACTCGTGGGAACAGTATGGATAAAAATAATGATAGCAAAAAAGCTGAGAACGTACCAAGTTTATTGGTGGAGGTGCCGCTTGCCGGCGACGGCAACAAGAGCCGAGGAGGCTCCCGTCCCTCAAGGGACCAAAGTATGTCCGATCAGGACTCGGGCGGGCGTGTCAGGTCCTCTGGAAAGCGTTCGCGGACGAGGTCGATGGATCTCTCCTCAAGCGAGGAGAACCTGTCGGCCGCTAAATTGACGTCGGCGAAGAGAGGACGGGGTCGCGTGGTGGCGGGTGGAGCTTCCGCTCCGATACCAGGGCGCGACGATCGGGGTCGCTTCAAGCGGCCTGATACGCCGGGAATCGGCGGGGAGAGTGACCTCGGTGTCTCATCCGAGGCCTCAACCGAGGAGCCAGGAGGGGTCACCGTCTCGCTTGTGGGCACGAAGGCGGAGGCCAACGCCGCGAAGCGTGCTCAAACTAGAGCGGTCGCGGCCGATGAGGTCGCCGAAATGGCCCGTCAGGCCCGGGAGCGGCGGTCTGCCCAGGCCGCTACAGGGGGGAGCCTAACGGCACAGGAACTCAACCGCCAGGTGTTGGACGGTGTGGATGTTGTCCTGAAGGTTGCTACCAAGTCCGGCAACCTGAAAGGCTCCTTCACCCGTGCCCTTAAAGAGGCGGCGGAAGGGATCAGGGAGGCGGTTAAGATTCTCCTTGATCGTACGACCTCGGAAGAGACGGCGAAGCTGTGGGAGGAGAACAGCCGTCTCCGCTCCGAGCTGGAGGACCTCAAGCGGCAGTTTGCCGCTCAGAGGAATGGCTGGCCGCGGCAAGCGACTCCGGAAGCCACCCGCTCCCCTCCTGCCGCATTTTCATCGGCCCCTGCATCTGCTCCACCGCATGCTCTTGCCCTGTCGGACCAAGATATAGAGAGGGTGGCCAGAATCTGCATGCTGCAGTGTGGGGGCATGGTGAATGCCCGGCTGGAGGCCATAGAAGCACGACTTCCCCCGGCCGAAATCCTCCGGCCGCCGCTTGCGGCAGATAGACGGAGGAAAGAGGAGTCCACAGGGACGCAGCCCGCACAGGTGGCTAAGAAACCTGCGGAGCGGGGCAAAAAGCCCGCGAAGGGGCCCAAGAAACCCGCGGAGGGTGTGTCCGCGCCCCCTTCCAACACAACCGCGCTCCCGGCGACTGCGCCACCCAACCAAGAGACCTGGACGACGGTTGTAAAAAGGGGCCGCAAGAAGAAGGCAGCACTGCCGACACCCGCCAACGGCCCGA